>CAJPEV010002563.1:0-42490 GCA_905338385.1 Darwinula stevensoni
AAAAGAATTTGAAAGTTTGGAGGCTATCAAAAGTGACCTGTCCGCATTTTTTGCTTCAAAGCCCAAGGAATTGTATAAACATGGAATTGAAATGCTTGTGGCAGAGAGTCATAGAGAACGAAGGGGAATACATACTTGATTGAAACTGCGATGCAGGTGTATTTTAATTTTGAAAAACAGAGAAAAAAACGACATTATTTATGGGATGACCTGATAAAAGCAGGGCAGAATTCCATGATGCAATATTGATTAGAGGGAACCGTCATCATTGCCGTCAGCGAGACTCGACCTTTGTTGATGTGTATCTTCAGCTACCAAAAACTACATCGACTTGTACTGAATATCTTTGGACAAACTCTGAAAGTGAAGTGTTATTCTGCACATTAAATACGTACTTTGATTAGGACTTTTTGCAGCAATTTACAGAGGGAAAATAACTTGCAATTTGAAATATGTCCGTTATGTAATAATTTATGGATATGATTGGTTTCTTTTTCAGGAGGGGAGAAAAATATAGCAGTGAGGCGAGGTCTCCATTGCATATCCAAGCATTGTCCCTTGCCTTCGGAAAAGCTGTTCATGTTGGAGCTTCCTTTCGTGCAGACCAAAATCGCGAGGAGGAACAAGTTAGACGGAGAGAGATAGGAGAAGAAAATACTTGGAGAGGCAGGGCGAAATCGCTGGAATTTGACATGGATGAGATGATTGTGACGAGGCAGTTTGTAGGGAATACCACATCCTCAGAAACCAATGGATATGCTCAAAATGGAAAATCAGGGGAGGAAGAGGAATCGACTGAAAGTCGGAGGAGGAACCTCTTTGGGGATATTTTACGAAATAATGTCCGTCGAGATTTTCTTCTTTCTGGATCGAAATCTCCTGATAGTACTCAGACAAATCGCTTTGTTGAGGAAAGCGAATTTAAAAATTTGGAAGTAGTAGAGGACAACAGCAAGAAGCTTCATCAACATCCAAAAATACAAGTGCCGGTGGAGTCTGCGCGCACAGGAAACGCCAAAGAAACCCACCCTCATAGACAAAAATCAAATGAAGGCAAGCATTCACCACCTGCCAAGCCCAACGGTATCACGCGACAGAAAGACCCCAGCAGATTAGGACATTCCAGAGAAACACCAGTGAGTTTGAGACGCAAATCCGAAGAGCCAAAAGATGGGCTGCCAGAACTAATGAAAGTATTCCACAGACGATCTCTGAAGAACGGGGATGATACAGCCCATCTCCATCAAAAGATTTATCAGATGAGTCGGAGTCAAACAGAACCTATAAATCTCGCACTGGACGGTACGGCTGCCCCTATCCATAAAACACGTGCAAATTCCTCATCTTTATCTGCAGCTATAACGGTCCCTGTTAAAGGAGCCATGCCAGCTTCCTAGCCAGAGGAAATATCTGAGTTCATTTCCACAAGAACGTTGCAGACGTCTCGTCACATGCCATGCAATCAGCTACCCAAGACTTAATTGAAAGAAGAATCACCTAAGCGTGCCTTCACCACAGGTACAACTTCATGGAATCGAGTGGTGGCTTCGTTGCAGATCCTATTGGAAAGACTCAAGAAAATCGTGAGAAATCCGGTGAGGATTTCACTCCCTCTGTAGTTTTCAAACCTCCCACTGAAAATATAGATACATCTTGTAATGAGGACTGCAATTCCAAGGAAGTACTGGGACGTGGACAACCAGTAAATCTTCGTCCATCGAACTTCGCGACTTCGTGAACAGTTTTCTGAAACTGCGGATCAGATCTACTTCGTGACGCCCATACGCGAAGAATTCCAGTCCTTCCTGTCTGTGCTAAATTTGAGTAGCTGAAATCCAACTTTTTTTGCCAGAATGTGAAGAATTCTAAGCAATTGCTGCGATAATGACTTTTGTCTACCGAGAATTTATCTAAGAGGATTTCCAACCCTAAGGTCTCTCTTACAGTTTTCTTTTCGAGCAGGATTTTAGTTAAAATCTGACTTCGTTCTTGTGATCTGAGTCAAATAAGCAACTCCCTGCATTCAATGTTGTGCTGCCATGAACTAATCTAGTATTAAACCAATATAATTATGGCATAATAAGTGACAGATTTCCTCCCTCATGTTGGTTGCGTTCCTTTCATTGGGGTTTCTTGTTGTTGCTAATGTTGGTTTTAAAGTGCATGGAAATACTTTGTGTTCGTAGCAGAAGCTGGATGAATGGACAAAAATGAACGACCTTGAAGAACTTTCATGCTTGCCACTTTAAAGAAGAACTCTGTAGCATATATTATGCAGGTTTTTTTTACATATTACACATACTGTACATATTACAGCTTATATTAAAAGAATGTTTTTTTTTCATCCGTTGCGCTAATAAAATGAAAACATGCTGAAGTTACATGTCATAATCCATGCTAAACTCACTGATGTAATAAAGGCAAAAGTTCATCGGTAAAGTTAACATTGAACTTCATAGTAAATATATATCTTGATATTATATATTGATATAACATTAATGCATGAATACATTGAAGTGAGCATGAAGAATAGCTTCATGAATATAAGGTAGAGTTTGTGAGGTACATCGTGGTACTTGTGCAATCGTTTTTATTGTAGAATCCTTTTTTTTTCTTAAAGGAAACCTGCAAGTAATTACTGTAGGTCGGGGCCCCTAGGGCACATTTTCCCGCGTGCCATAGGTCGAGTACCACATCTAAAGAGTTTAGCCGTGCACAGCAGTGTTCACTGTGATGGACCATGAGGATATTTATGAATAGGTAAGAGCATAGAACTCCAGTCCATTGTCATGAGAATCACCAGAACGCACGCGAGTCGAGGAAGAAATTTCATGTTTACCGTAATGGACTCTGGGTCTGAAAGCGTTAACTCGTTAACCGGGTGTGACGAGTATACTCATGGCTACTCAGTAGTGAGCTCCAAGGCATTCACGAGTAGCGACAGGAAAATGCACTCTTACAAATCGCCGTGCGAACACTTGAAAATTGACAGATGAACAGTGGAGAAATTGTTCTTTTTTTAAAATAAGAAGTCGAAGTCGTGTCTATTTACAGTCAAGTCCCGATCATCAGCTGCTTCAAAAGACTAGGCAACCGAGGATCATGATACACTGACGACATAAACTGTCCTAATGGATGAGCTTCATTTTGTCTTCCATTGCTCGGGATATGGCGAAACCTTTCACTTGCAGCTTGCGTTTAATAAACGATGGGAAGCATTGCTATCTGAATAGGGTATTGAGTTTTGGGAACCTCATCTAGTTGGGGAGTTATAGCACCACAATTTCAAAAGTGGAGAAAATTAGTACAATTTATGTTACTGTGAATAAACCACACAAGCATGCATACGTTTTCGAAACAGCATTTCCCAACTTAATGCGATCGCAAACTCGAGGTGAATCATTCGGCGAAGAATTTCCATGTCCGGATATCAACTAAGTGGTCCTTATCTTAATGGACCTAGGCGCAAATAGCTCCTACGAGATAAAAGCAAAAGTCAGGTGAATACAATGATGTTAGTGTGGAAAAAGCGTATTTTTGGTCCCGCGTCATTATCATGCATTCATAATTTACATTCATAAGTGCCATCCTACCTTGAACGAAAGACACAGAGTAAGAGGTAATTAAGCTGCATCAGATTTGGTTGAGGTTTTGACTCCTCTTCCTGCCTCTAACTCCTCATATAAGCACAAACATCACGTCGGGGTATGGGTGCATGGATGACTGGTGTGGTTCCAATAAAAATGCGTCAAAATGTCCAGAAAATGCAGATGACCCGCAAGGAGCATGAAGTCACAATGGAGGATATTGGAAATCCCTTGAAAGGATCATGAGGTAAATATAAAGGAAGCGGACAGAACTGCCCAGAAGCATGAGGAGAACGTTGAAGAAACGGAGACGACTTCGGAGGAGCACGATGAGAATTTTGAAATGGAGACGGCTCCAAAGGCACGAGAAGTAGACGTACAGGAAACGGAGATTACTTCGGAGGAGCATGAGGGAAAGCGGGGATGATTTCAAGTAAGCGTCACGTGAATGTACAAGGAATGCAAACAACTTCTAAGGAGAACGAGGAGATTGTTGAAGTGGAAATGGTTTCAATAGAGCATGAGAATAATGTGAAAACGAGGATGGCTTCGAAGGCTCATGAGGTGGATATGGAAGATGTCGAGGGAAGGGAGACTGAATCTAACCATGTGGCGAACACGGGGGAAACGGAGATGACCGTGCAGTAAGATGAGGAGAATATTGAAATAGTAGTGTTGGCTTCGCAGGAACGTAGAAGGCAGGTTGAAAAAACGGAGATGGCAATTATGGTGCGTGAAATGAATGTTCAAGAAACGGAGATGACGTCGAAGAAGCATGAGAAAAATGCAGAAAAAATAAGGACGGATATAGAGGCGAGTGAACAAAAAACCGAGGAGACAAAGGCAATTCAGATTTCCTAATTCACAAAAAAATGCAACCATGAATCGTCTAAGTTGGTAGAGTGTGAATTTCACAATCTTCCATGTTTTGTTAATTTCTTCATGTTTTCTCGTCTGAAGTAAGATGTTGAAACATTAGTTTTTGCTGATTTTAACCACACTCTAACCATCAAGTCCCTGGGGGCCGTGACTGCCGAATCATGCGCTAATGTCTTGATTCTCCTTTGACCAAGAATGATTGGACTGAGACCATGTCGAAGAATGATGCAGCAGTCGACCGCGTTTCTCCTGCATGTCTCCTTCCTCGCCAACGACCTCCAGCTACTTTCTTCTAGGCCAGTGGTTCTCAACCTTCCTTTTACTCCCATTGAACCTTCATGCATTCGGGGGGTGACACCTCCCAGGCTGAGAACCACTGCTCTAGGCCCTAGAGGAAAGTAGCTTCGTTCATTCCATTCCAGCTCATTCCATCAAACCCTAGAGTGTGATGGAATGACCCACGATTCAGATGACACCTAAATCACCTTTCGCGGTGAACCGGTTACCGAGTAGTGGGACTAATTCCTGTTATTGTACCTAAAATGACCAGCAGACGACAAAGGGCATTGAAACTCTTGTGCGTTTTCACTGAGTCTACCTCTTCATTTACTCTGCTCCCCTCTCACGTGCTAAGACGTGTCTAGCACTAGCTTTCACGTTCCCGCCTTTTTCAGTCTGAACGTGCGTCTGAGGAATGGATTTACTTCTGTCCCCCCCTCCCTTCTCCCCGGCCCGAAATCCAGTAAAAACCTACTAAAGGCACTATTTGAGTCTGGTACCCTCTTCTCTTGCTTCATCTGCATCTTCAAGTCTCGTACATGGAAATCTATTTTGAAAATTTCAAGGATATGATCAATGAAGTTTTCTCAGCATATCCGTACTTCATTGGAATCGTTAGAGATTTGAAAGGTTGCACTGTTTTCGGAAATTGTTTGCAGAACTTTAGCTGCATGGACTTCATAATTCTCTCTGTATCCAGAGCTAGGTACACGGGACAGGTATTCTTCCCCGTGTCACTGTTCCTTGTGGAAGGGAATGAAGATTCACCATTGGCGAGCGTAATTTATGGAGCTTTCTTCCCATAAGTATCCAAAATATGAGTCTAATCCAAAGTTCCACATTTCTCATGACTGAAACATCAGACTTGAACTTTTTGTGCATACCTGAATGAATTTCTGGTTACGTAATGCAAGGGTTCTTACCCCAGGAGAAACTGTTTTACTTCAGGATCTTCGTATCTCATAGCAAACTCTCATGGGACGGCGCCGAGCGATTACGGAAAATGTTTTTTTAAAAATCAGTAATTATAGACGTGGGATACTTTTCTTTCCCCGATGGGGTTTCACCTAAATGTATGCATTCCTCCTTCCACATTCAGTATGCGAGGTAATCCATGCCTTATCCATTTCCTCGCTGCGCTCTACGAAGTCTTCATGAGAGAAAGGGGCTGCGCCCTGGATTGATCGTTTTCGTCGCTAATAAATCGGAAAGAAATAATATTATTCATGAAAATGGAAAATAAGGGAGAAAAATAGCATGTAACAACGAAAGGAAAAAGATAATAAAATTAACTTAAAAAATGAAGGTTTCAAATAGGCATATCTGAAAACTCTTTTGCATGTCAAAGATCAAATGATGAGGGATTGGGGGGGGGGGGNGGGGGGGGGGGGGGGGGGGGGGGGGGGGGGGGGGGGGGGGGGCAGGGAGAGGGTGTTACAAATACGTCTCCACGGCTGCCCCTATTTTATAAAAGCTTTCGCAGGAAGGGATAATCGTCAACCAATACCCTATTACGAACTGGAATGAGTGAAAGACCTCAGGACTATGGAATAGCAGGGATTACTACACTTTCTCTCCGACAGCATTTTTTTATATTAGGGAGTGAAACCGGGAAAATCACAACCTCGCAATATTCTTTGCGAATTGGTTGGGAGGAAAGGGAGGAAAACAGGAGAGTTACCTCCCTACTCATAAAAGATGTTGGGTGCCTCGCGAGTGGAAATTCTGAAGTTCTGAAATTCTGGAAATTCTGAATTCTGAATTCTTTCAAGCGAATGTGGAAAAAGATGGATTGTGAAGCAAGGGGCAAGCATGAAGAAAATTTTTTTTTAGGAAGTAGCGAGACAGCGGTGTGCTGGCGCCTCGCATCTCCCATGCACGGGAAGAGAAGCCTAGACAGGAAAAATAAAGTGAGTGAGAGAGGGAAAGGATCACGCTTCGTACAGTATGCTGGCTATTTCAGGCACAACAGGGAAAAATCCTACCATTCCTACCTAATCCTACCTGGAAAGGCGATGTAGGTGTCATCTGGTTATTCCATCACACCGTTGACTCTGAAGAAAGCAGCTCGTGATCGTGGACGAGGAAGGAGGCATGCAGGAAATACGCAGTCGATTGCTGCATGATACTTCAACATGGCCTCAGTCAAATCGTTCTTGGTCAGAGGAGACTCAACACATTCGCGCATGATTCAGCAGTCATTTTTCATATTCGTCTCGAAATACAGGGTGGGGCAAAAGTCAGTTTACCGCAAGCACGTGTTTTTAATTTTAGTTTTTGTTCATTCCAGATTGAAATTTGAAAATTGAAATTAAAATTGCAAATTGTAAATGGAGCAACGTATGAAACTAACAATGGAGCAACGTGTGTTTCTTTTGCAGGAATGGTGGAAAACAAACATGGGTTTATTTATTACCTTTAATAATATATTACAATCATGCACTTTTGGTTAACTGAGTTTTGCCCACCCTGTATATTATCCTCGTTCTGAGAATACTCGGTCCAAAGGGTTAAACTAATTTCTCATCCCATTTAGGTCCTTTTTCCAGGTCTCGAGATGCAAAAGATCTTAGAAAGTGCCTTCGTTCCTTGGGAGAGAATGAGGGGAGGAAATATTGAAAGCCCCTCTGTCTATTAATTTTTATGTAATTTGATTCTTTGAGCTCTCCCCTCGTTGCGTAGGATAATTTGGATTCCTTATAAAGTTTTATGACCCTGATTCATTTATCTCAAGCGTGTGAATATTTGTTTCCTGTCTCCATTTTAATGCCCCCAAAATTAACAACCGTGCCGAAAGACATTCATCCGCACCCATGTTTTCATAAGGAATGCCTTCAAGAAAGAGTAGAAAGGTTAGGGGCGAGCGGCGACGTGAGGGAGGACTCAGGAGAGGGAAGCGAAAGCGGAGCATTTGATGAAACAAAAGGCATCATAGATACAAGAAAAAAAAATCATTAGCGATAGCCATCGGTCCTCTTCCCCCCTTTTCACTCACAGACACACAATCGCGAGCACGCACAAGTCTGTGCGAGGCGGGAGGGAAGTGAAAGAGGGAAGAGCTGCGCGCGAGCATTCAAGTTTTCATGCAAATCGGTAATTAAAGCCTCGCATTCTCTATCCCTTCGGAGAGAATAAGCAATCTTGGTGTCATTGGATCCGTGAAACATCCCTCTATGGGATGGGCACAAAAAATCCTGCATTCTTGGCCGGTAAGAAGAGGAAATCGACCCGGAATGGTAGAAATGACCTAAATCGTCAAAAGAGGCAACAGGAAAAATCGATAGGCTTCTAGGAGTGTGGACGGATTCTCGTGAAAATTTATATTAAGCTAGCTAAGAGACTTTTAAAGAGATCTACATGAGGAATTTTGGAAATACGGCCTCGTTTTCGAGTATCGTCCGTCAACGTCACGTCCCTTCCAAAAAAAGTAGATTTTTCAGGCGGATCATCGAACACTGAGGGAGAACGGTAGGAGGAAACCATGCGCAACTCCGAAAAAAGATGGACTTAAAAAGATGGCCTTTAAAAACCGGAGCATGCATTTGCCGATAGAAAATTTCTACGAGGAATGAGAGCGAAAAAACAGAATCCGAAAGCGGAAAAATTCTCAATTATGGCGTAATGGCGTCTCGGGAACGAGAGTTGCATACGTGTATTTATTTTTTCTATTTAGTGCTGTATGTCTCACGGAGAACGGTACAAACTTGACGTTTCTGCGACCAAGGATTGGGGAGATGGAGGTTTTCAAAGAGAAGCATGTAAATGTTGACCTTTGACCATAGATCAAGGCCCCGGGGGTGACCCGAGAGAGTCAGCAATCGGCTCCAAGGCCCTTTCTTGAGGTCCCTTGCAACAATTAAAGAGCGGAATTTCGATCCATGGGAGTCGATTTTCATGTTCCAGTGGTACCTTAAACTTCCATGTATATTGAATAATTGCTTGTTTGTTTTGCTTTCGCATAATCAATTTGCATGACATGTCAAAATCGATCTATGCACTTTGCCTGTTTCGTGAAAATTGTTCCAGTGAAAGCAGAGCCGCCCCCCCCCCCCTTTCCTTAGGGCCAAGAGAGTTACAGCGGTGCCACTCGCCGCATGTGGCCCTTGGACCTGCTTCTGGCGGCCGGGTAGTGCATAATGGGATAACAGATGAGTTTCTTCGGGGTCCAAGGCCCATCATAACTAAAGTAAACGTAGTAAAAAGTTAGTAAAAAGTAAACGTTAACGTTAGAATCAGTCCTTTCTCTTCCTTCCCCTAATTATTCCTGACTATGCTTCAAGGATAGTCAGTTCAGTTCTCCATGTCAAAGGCTATTTTTAAGCATTGGAATTTCCTTGGGGTAGAGGTAAGTGTTATCGGCGGATCAGGGCTGCCTCATGCCATCATATGCCCTGAGGGTGAAAGAGGGAAGCCTTTTGTTTTGCCTTTGACCCGCGCGAAGTCAGACATTTCCCTGCGTCCCACCGTTGAAAGTTGCTCCCCCACCCTCTGCCATGGTTTCGTTTTCTTCGATTTCCGAGTTTTTTAGCCACAAGTTGAACCTTCTCGACCGGGGTGAAGATGCATTGCAGTCCAGCCATCTTTAAAGCTTTGAATTTGTGCCTAAAGACAGCAAAATCATCGGGAGAGTTCATGCTTCCCAGAAGAAGAAAATCTATACAAGTTGAACCTTCTCGACCGGGGTGAAGATGCATTGCAGTCCAGCCATCTTCAAAGCTTTGAATTTGTGCCTAAAGACAGCAAAATCATCGGGAGAGTTCATGCTTCCCAGAAGAAGAAAATCTATGATGTCGAGGTAAGTTTTTTTCTCTTAAGCTTGCAATGATTGTTGGTTTAAACTAAGGATGTTACAGATTATGAATTTTTACAGATATCCGAAAAACCTATATTCATCAAAAGGGATCTGATATCATTGATAATCATATGATGCATGTATCACAGGAATCCAATTTTTTTATTCCATGAGATTGGAAGGCATACTGATTTTGCATATTTTAGGCTAACCTATGTGGCTTTTGGAAAATGAAGGGAAAAGTGCAAAGAGAGACCATCAACAAACCAGAAACAATTAAAGGGTGGCATAGCATTTCCTCATTTGCTTTTTGGTGCAACCAGAGTTTTTGAGTCAGGTAGAGCTGCAGTTGATTCATCCCCCCCCCCCAATCCTAGGTCATATTAAAAGAATGAGACCTGAATGATGAAACCTCCATTAATTAACTGGCTTTTAAGGAACCATGGACTTCTAGGGGGACACAATAGTTAACACTTTCGCTGCCAAGCCATTTTTTGAAGGTTGTTACCCTGAGACCTGTGACTGTGAGTACAGAAATGTATTAGTTGGTCTGCAAGTATGCAAGTTTGCAAATTTATTTTCTAGCTCAAGTTGGAGCAGAAGAGACTGCTAGAAGGTAAGTGTACGTGTCCTGTTGGCCAGCTCCTCTGTCATCATGTGGCTGCTGTGGCAATCTATGCATCTCGCAACATCAGCTGTACTGATCAACCCTGTACCTGGATCAAAGGAAAACAGCATGAACCACAGCAGCCAGTGAGAGTTGAAGAACTTTTCCAGTTAACTGGCAAGGAAAAGGTTTGTTGGTCTGTGGTGATCATTTGAAAAAATAATTACAGCAACAACAAATTCATAGTTACTAGCATTGATGGAAATTTGATAGTTAGGTAGTGCTTTTGTTTGTTTTTTTCAGATCAAGTGCTCAACACCCAGTGAGGAGAGTATTTTATGCTTTTTTGAGTCACTTCCCTCTCAAAACTTTGGATTAGCTTGGCTTTTAAAGCCAGAGCCCCAGAATACTGATTCCTTCAAGGAAAAGACAATGGAAGCAATTCTACTGTCTGATGGGCTTCTCTTGGCTCCAGATAAGGTGAGTTCATTTCAAAGTTTTCTACTTTTCCTTACATCATTCATTTAATTCTTCACTTCCCTGGTCTGATAACACCACCTGTTGGCTGGTCATGGACCGACTCATCTTCAAGGTCTTTCCATAACAACCCACAATCGCCTATCATCACTTTGTTCAACTCATCATCTTTCTCATTACTCTTCAATGTATATTCCATCTCACCTTCCTTGACCATTTTGTAAAGGGCATGTCTTGTAAATATAGGTCATTGGTAATTTAAAAAATGACTCATAATTGAATACAATAATTTATTTTCAGACAGAATATATTACTGCTGCAATGAAGCTGAATGCAGAAGATTTTCAAGGTATTGAGGCAAAAACAAGGGGACAAGCATCAAACCAGTGGTGGGGCAGGTTCCGATATGGGCGCTTTACTGCAAGCAATTTCGCCAAACTCCTCACTGCTGGCAATAGGGGAAATATACCTCCAAGCACCATGAAAGCACTGATGAATGAATATGATTTGTCCACACTGCCAGCAGTGCAGTGGGGCAGGCATCATGAACAAGTGGCATTGCGTGTCTACAGAAAAGCCATGGGGTATATTGTTTCCCCTTGTGGGATTGTGCTTGGAGAGAGTGGGATGTTCGGTGCTTCTCGGGAATGATGTCATTTTAGAAGTGAAATGTCCTTTTTCCTTGAGGGACACAGGTATTTTGAGATGCCTTGGACTTCAAGAAAAGCTGTTCATCAAGCCTGTCAAGGATGTTATAGAACGTGTTTCTTTGTACAATATTACTGATGCTGAGTGCGCACCTTATCATCATGCTTATTTTTTTCAAGAAGGGGATATAGTCTTAGAAGAGAGTAGTACACTTGGAAAGACATATCTCAACCAGGTACAAGGTTGCCTGGCACTGACCAGGAGGAGACAGTGCCATTTCATTGTGTGGACACCCACTGAAACAATCATCTTTGTGATTTCAAAAGATGAGAGCTGGGGGGAGAGGTGTCTTCCACTCCTTCAAGAGCTGTATGTAAATAAGTTCATTCCATACTTGTGCGAGAGGCACAATATTCCAAGTGCATTAAATGTCTTGTCACCTTTGTTTCACATTGAATTTGATTATCATACATGGGGTTTACCTTCACATGCATAATAAAATGCCGATGTAATTCAATATTCCTCATGTTACAATGCCATGTATTTTCTGCAGGCACAGAGGAAATTGGTGATATTGGAGAAATATGCATATCCTATGGCACAACATGAGCATGGGAGTGACCATCATAGTGGGGGAGAAATAATTGAGTTAAATAATTAAAAAATAATGGAGATAATCTAAAAAGGGATCCAGACATCAGATACAAAAAATATGCATATCCTATGGCACAACATGAGCATGGGAGTGACCATCATAGTGGGGGAGAAATAATTGAGTTAAATAATTAAAAAATAATGGAGATAATCTAAAAAGGGATCCAGACATCAGATACAAAAGTTGATAATGCACATTACAAGTTTTCAGTTTCCTTGATGAGGGGACCTTGCAAATTGGCTAGGACAGCACATACTTGAAAAATGTAAAGGCAAGCAACTGAAAGCTGAGTGGCATGATAGAGAAATCGAGATTCAGCATACATTACCCACCTTGTTCTTCTCTCTGGACTTGGAAAAGTAAGATGTTCTCGATGACTGGGGCCATTGAAAGTGGGTCCATTCAATCTATCTGCATCTTTGAAGTGACAGCTGCAGATCCTGTCATCTACGGTGGCTCTTTTGTCAGCACGTCTGAATAGACAAGAACTGAGGTGAGCAGAAATGCAGGACTATCTGACAAGATTACACTATCCTGCATATCATTTAGAATATCTTTNAAGTGCAAAGAGAGACCATCAACAAACCAGAAACAATTAAAGGGTGGCATAGCATTTCCTCATTTGCTTTTTGGTGCAACCAGAGTTTTTGAGTCAGGTAGAGCTGCAGTTGATTCATCCCCCCCCCAATCCTGAATGTTGAAACCTCCATTAATTAACTGGCTTTTACGGAACCATGGACTTCTAGGGGGAAAAGACACAATGGTTAACACTTTCGCTGCCAAGCCATTTTTTGAAGGTTGTTACCCTGAGACCTGTGACTGTGAGTACAGAAATGTATTAGTTGGTCTGCAAGTATATGAGTTTGCAAATTTATTTTCTAGCTCAAGTTGGAGCAGAAGAGACTGCTAGAAGGTAAGTGTACGTGTCCTGTCGGCCAGCTCCTCTGTCATCATATGGCTGCTGTGACAATCTATGCATCTCGCAACATCAGCTGTACTGATCAACCCTGTACCTGGATCAAAGGAAAACAGCATGAACCACAGCAGCCAGTGAGAGTTGAAGAACTTTTCCAGTTAACTGGCAAGGAAAAGGTTTTTTGGTCTGTGGTGATCATTTGAAAAAATAATTACAGTAACAACAAATTCATAGTTACTAGCATTGATGGAAATTTGATACTTAGGTAGTGTTTTTGTTTGTTTTTTTTCAGATCAAGTGCTCAACACCCAGTGAGGAGAGCATTTTATGCTTTTTTGAGTCACTTCCCTCTCAAAACTTTGGATTAGCTTGGCTTTTAACGCCAGAGCCCCAGAATACTGATTCCTTCAAGGAAAAGACAATGGAAGCAATTCTACTGTCTGATGGGCTTCTCTTGGCTCCAGATAAGGTGAGTTCATATAAAAGTTTTAATCTTTTCATTACATCATTCATTTCATTCTTCACTCCCCTGGTCTGATAACACCACCTGTTGGCTGGTCACAGACCGACTCATCTCCAAGATCTTTCCACAACAACCCACAATCGCCTATCATCACTTTGTTCAACTCATCATCTTTCTTATTACTCTTCAATGTATATTCCATCTCACCTTCCTTGACCATTTTGTAAAGGGCATGTCTTGTAAATAAAGGTCATTGGTAATTGAAAAAATGACTCATAATTGAATACAATAATTTATTTTCAGACAATATATTACTGCTGCAATGAAGCTGAATGCAGAAGATATTCAAGGTATTGAGGCAAAAACAAGGGGACAAGCATCAAACCAGTGGTGGGGCAGGTTCCGATATGGGCGCTTTACTGCAAGCAATTTCGCCAAACTCCTCACTGCTGCCAATAGGGGAAATATACCTCCAAGCACCATGAAAGCACTGATGAATGAATATGATTTGTCCACACTGCCAGCAGTGCAGTGGGGCAGGCATCATGAACAAGTGGCATTGTGTGTCTACAGAAAAGCCATGGGGTGTATTGTTTCCCCTTGTGGGATTGTGCTTGGAGAGAGTGGGATGTTCGGTGCTTCTCCTGATGGGCTTGTCAGGAATGATGTTATTTTAGAAGTGAAATGTCCTTTTTCCTTGAAGGACACAGGTATTTTGAGATGCCTTGGACTTCAAGAAAAGCTGTTCATCAAGCCTGTCAAGGATGTTATAGAACGTGTTTCTTTGTACAATATTACTGATGCTGAGTGCGCACCTTATCATCATGCTTATTTTTTTCAAGAAGGGGATATAGTCTTAGAAGAGAGTAGTACACTTGGAAAGACATATCTCAACCAGGTACAAGGTTGCCTGGCACTGACCAGGAGGAGNCACCTCTCTCACATTGCTCATTTAATAATATTTCAAAACATATGACCTTAAGACCTATATAATGGATGGATTCATCATGCCTCATTTGTACTGGAACGTTAGTGTGACATGTTAGCAGATCAGCTTCATGTGAACAAGTGCAGTTGCTTGAGTGCAATAATCATAAGGTAAATCTTGCAACAATGGTCCATTTATTATCTAATATATTAACTTATATTAATATATTAACGAGGCTGCCATTACGTGACGCGACGAGGTTTCAGTGCGCATGCGTGACAGACCGCCGGACTGCCAGATCCTTCCTATTAGACCTCCGGCCGCCGGACGACTATCCACAGCCTTCTCTCAACTTGATGCCCAAGACACCGGGGCAGCCATGATGATGACGCAGTCACTTCGCATCGTTATTGGAGCCAAGCAGCCAATGACAGCTCGGAATCAATGCACATCACCATCACCCAGCATGGCGCAAAGCCTGCACCAAAACTCCCTCCAGCCTAAAAGACCTTCCCCATGTCGTCATCGCCATGAGAACCTTCTCTTTTGGAGCTTTGCATCGTACGTCCATGTATACCCCAAAATGGGAAATTGTATTTGCTGTTCAATTCCATAGGGAAGACTTTCGAATGCTACGACTTCATAGGCTAATCGGTCTGAAGTTAATGCCAACTTAAGTGAAACCGGCGAAGTAAGAATGCATACAGAGCCACTTCATCAGGCAATGCCGATTGATCAAAGTGCATAATGAGAAAATAGAGTCAATCCATTTCATTGGCTTTCCCCTATGCCGACGTCATACACCAACGAAGGCAAAAATAATGTCAAGCGGAAAAATAGCTCGTTACTGTGCACAGGACGAACTTATACATTTGCATAATTAAGGATCAAATATTGCAGCGCTCAAATGAAGGTAAATTGAAAATGTATACCTACCACCTATTCACAGCAAGCTAGAAGGGGTCATGGGGACTTCAGAAAACTTTTATACTCTGCACCTCTCCTAAAGAATCCACACATGTTCTGTCAAGATTCTCTGCTTGCATCATCCAGCTCTGTGAAAAGGATTGAAAGAAATAAAGGAAACATCAACAATGAGAAGAAACCAGAGTGCCTTTTATTGTGAATTTTCCAAGAAGTGAAAAGCAGTCCAATAGGAATCAATACACTCAAAATATTACAGTACATTTTCTGGCACAAATATAAGTTCTTTCTGACAATTTCTTTCGTCAGTCATGTGAAGAAACTTTTAAATAATAGGTATCATTTGCTTAAATACCATTACAGATGCTTCTTGTTTCAGCCATCTCCAAGTCCATTGTATTGTCCAATAGGATTACCCAATAATTGCCTTGGTTGAGTTTGTGAGATTTCTGGTGTCACAAGCTGAATAAATATTGCATCAGAATGCTTCAATGTGCACCCCAGGAAAACAAACCAGTACAAGTAAAGGGATGCACTAAAGGATGCACTAAGTAAGAAAAGCACTTTTAAAAAAATGCATAAAAATGTCAGGAACAATTTCATAGAGAACCTCATAGTGGTGCCATATTACATGTTCAAACAGAACTATGGCTGCTAGGAAATGTAGATGAGATTCATATCATATTGCCAAGGAAGCAAGAACCAACCCCTAAGAAAAGAGAATTGCAAATGAGACATGCAGCAGAAGAAATGCATGCAGCCTTCAAGCATGTTAACACATTCATCTACATGAATTTTTATTATTTATTATTAAGAAGGAATGGCATCAATGCAGGTTGGTGCCTTGTAACACTGTATTAACACAACACATGCCTGGTGTCACACTTGAGATCGAAGAGAGAATACCTGCAAATACTTCTCAAATAAGTCACAAGTATTCATTGAAGACCCCAAGGATAAAACTTTTCCTGCGACAGAAGATGATATCCTTTTGAATTTCTAATGGTAGTCTCTGCTAATTGTGGTATGTCCATGTATGAGTAAATTATTAAAGGGAAAGCACCTATTGTTCTTGCACCTCCCACTGCTTCTCCAAGTATTCCTGAATGATGCAATTTAAGGTCTTGAAATATTTTAACTCTGATCTATTAGTCTAAACCATCACAATAGTCAAACATTTCTTCATACTATTAAAAGTGACAAATGTAGCTATATTCATGGGTCATCATCAGAACTTTCTTATCAGCCCTCATATTCTGTCGATTTCCCACACTGACTATTTCATAACTGACCAATTCATGTCCTTTTCTCCTTAGGATTTCATATCACTTCTCATGATGAAGATCCTCTAATCTGTGCTATCACAAGCCCTATCATGAGGCAAGCAGCACTCTTACCATCAGCAAATGAGACAATATTTGTAGATACCACATCAAGCATAGATGCAAGTGGAGTCAGTGTCACCTTCATGCTGGTCCCAACTCTAGCTGGAGCTGTACCAAAATGTGTTCTTCATCATGGGCTTTCTCTAAGTAAGCAGTTCAGTTCATTCAGTTCTTGTGACAACTTTATTGTTTCATATATCTAAAAGCATCTAATTCATCCAAGACTACAGATGCATTAAAGAGGTTCATATTCAAATTAATTGTCCCATCACAAGGATATGCCACTCCTTCCTCAATCCCACCCGAAAAACCAGTACAATAGAAATTACTTCAGGAGGAAAACATATCTGACCTGGAAGCTGACATCACAATCACTTTTGATAGCAGAATTTTCTGGAACATAAGATTTGAAACAGACAATGATATCAAACCTTGATGCAGTTTTGCTCTTCTCTGAATGGCTTCTACAGGCAACTTAGCGGTGGCTATGCGATGGTCGACATGGCATAGGCAAATGGGAGCAACAGAAGCTTATGCACACTTATGGAGCAATCATGTGGTGTGGAAGTGTGGAGGATGGAAGGAGTAATTTTGATGCTGCAATCATGAAAGCCAAGGACTTCCCTCAATATCAAGTAAGCACAGGAGAAGTTATCTGTTACAATGTGGATAAGAATTGCGTTGAAGCAAATGAGGAGTTGTTATTTGTCACTTTTCAAAGGATGAAGAAATATTTGACTCTATTTGATGGTTTAGACTAATAGATCATAGTTAAAATATTTCAAGACCTTAAATTGCATAATTCAGGAATACTTGGAGAAGCAGTGGGAGGCATGAGAACAATGGGTGCTTTCCTTTTAATAAGTTACTCACACATGTACATACCACAAATAATTTTGCAGAAGTGACAATAAGAATTTTGAAAGACATCATTCTCTGTCGCATGAGAAGTTTTAACCTCGTGGCCTTCATGGAATACTTCTGTGACACCTTCTAGAAGTATTTGCGGGCCGGGATTCTTTCTGCAGCCTCAAGTGGGAGAACAGACATATTGTGACAATACAGGTAGAGTGCTAATAAGCACTATTATTTCTGTTGTTTCTCTTCTCAATTTTTTAAAAGCCATATGGATTAATGAGCAAATATTTTGATGTAACTTTTCAATGGCTTGCAGCTGATTTCAGGGAAACATAAGAAACCTACATTTTCTCATCACTTTGCCATTCCTTTCATGAGATTCTTCAAACTGAGTGAAGCTCTAAAGTGTACTTTTAGCACTGTTTCATCGAAACTAAAAATTTGAAACACATTTTTTATCATAGACATTTTAATATGGATTCAGGATGGAGAGGGAAAAATGAACATTTTCATTTTTACATCTTGAAACCTACTTCCAAGAGGTACCAAATATACTTGGGGGTTGCACAATAGAACCAAGCTATACTTTCTCATCTTTCATCTCATGGCTATCTTGTCAAGATCGTGTGACATCAAAAGTATCTCCCAAGAAAATGGCACAAAATTCACTGATGGGGAATATGAGGTTGACCCAGAGCATGGGTTTTGTGACTACTACATGGGACTTACTGATGCTTGCTGCAAGCATCAAGTTGCTGTAGCAGAGCAACATAGCTTCATTCTGCCAAATGTCCCTATCCCCAATAGTCCCAGTGACAAGTTAGCATTTGTATACCTGGCTTTGGGACATGAGGCTTCAAATGTGTCCTTCTTTGACAAAGTGTTTCTCACAGGTAATGTGACATCATTATGGGCTGCACTTTGAACTTTATTTATTCATAGGAATCTTTCCTTAAGTTTCTTGTTTTGCTTGAGTCTCTTGTTTTGCTGCAATGTTTCTTTTTTTTTTTTTTAAATATCCATTGTGCACATTGTAGCACTCTGATCAATTCATTTTTTTCTACTCAGCCATTGATACCAGACACCCCAAGGTGTCAACCTCTGTATCCACTGCCCTCTGTATTTTGGGTGAACCTGCAATGGAATCTCAGACAGTCTTTGAGACTGGTTGAACCTGCAAAAGACATGAAGATAGCAGAAGCTAGAAGCAACTCCAATAAGGATTCAGCAGAAGGTATACAACATAATTTAAAACTTAAAATATGTGATTTGACTTAAAATAAATAACAGTATTGCCCATCCAGTCCCAGGAAGGGCCACTTCTAATCCACAAAGACCAGCAAAATTCTCATTTGTCATACTTGTGGCCTTCTTCCTCTTCTGCACCCCAAAAAACAGGTTTGCCACAAAAGGAAGGTAGGGGGTTTCAGGTTGAGAGCTTCTGACAGGATATATAAAATGTTTCACCATTAAGCGCTCATGCCATCTGGTCATTTCTGGGCCTGGATGAACCTATGATCTTTTATCAGAGCCTAAACACGCACTGTAACACCTTGGCATATATTGGTTTCCATGAATATCACCTTTGTCTTTGCTAGCCACTTCCACAATATATGGCTTGTTGCTACTGAAGTCTCTACTTAATGCTCAAGCTTCCTTATTCCTTTCAATCATTTCTTTTCTCAGGGCTAGATCATGCAAGCAAAAAATCCCTACAGAACGTGTGGTTCTTTTGAAAACCTAATACAAGATATTAGAGTCATCCAGAGTCCACATGATCCCTTGGTACTGGCTGTGAAGAGACTTGAGAAGACTCTATCTACTCCAGCTGGAAAGGCAACTACACTTCATTCTTGGTGAGTTTTCAGCATATATGGTGTATTTGCACCATTAGCCTATTGTTGCCAGATGTTAGTCTCTGAAGAAGCAAACAGAAACTAGGCATTTCTGCTTTGCTTTATTTCTGGGATGCTCAAACTATAGTCAGAGATGATTTGGATGCCACATAAACAATTTCAATCATGTGCAATGACAATCCTATCTGCATATTTCATCATATCAAATGAACTAGGTCCAGGATAATGCATAAAAGCAGTTAAAAATGTATCAGCACCCCTGAATCATATGTAGAATGCTTTGATGGGCTGAGCCAAGTGGCTGAGTGGTTCCAGTTTCCAAATGAAACCCAGAAGGGAAGGAAATAAAAAAGAGTGGCAGTGAGCTTTCTCCATTACCAATGAAACCCACATGCCCCTAGGGAGAGTCTACTTAGTATGAGAACAAACCTGCCACTCTACATGGCACAATCAGGATATACTGGTTTGGTACTTGAAAATTACTACTGTCTGTCACAGGTTTAAGCAAACCATGACCTGCCCCTATAGTCCCCTACAGAACGAGAGCCAATCTCTGATTGATTGCACTACCATGCTCTTTGACTTAACTACATTACATGTGCCAAGCAAGCACTCCTTTTTTCTATGTATATCATAATGTGTCTGTTACCATACATGTCTGCCATTCAATAAAATTGTCTTTGTAAATAAAACATGAAATGCTTTGATGTAAAATGTGTTCTTGATAATTTTGTATTGCAGGTGCAAAAATTCCTCATTTTTGAAAAGGCAGAGGATCATCAAAATTCAACCTACAGCTAGTAGCAGGAGGAAGTCAGCTTATAGGGGTGGGAGATCCTTGACTGTAAGCCAAGTGAGAGCCCAAGTTGGCAACGGTGATAAAGGATAATCATTTGCCAGCAAAGAAGCACTAAATCAGAAGTGCTCTGGGTCCCCTTCTTTGTTCCTGCTTCATTCACAAAGTAACTGAATAAATTCATATCAGAGGTGTTGTTAATCACAATGTGGCCTCCTGTAAGGCTACATTGATACTTAAATTGCTAGTGTTTCAGTCCAAAAAATGGTTCACAAAAACGAGCTCATGGTATTTTCACAGAAGCTTATGTTCCTCCTACAAAGATGTTCAAAGAACAATGTCAAGTAGGTTATCACTAAAGTATTAACGTCAAGTATCAGTGCTGACATTAACAAAAAAAATATTCAGGAGGGTTAGGCCCACTTCATTCATGAGGATGCCTAAGTTTTGATACCTGCGAGATAACTCAAATGAAATTCACAATGGGGCTTAAATGTCTCTTGACATTTCCAGGTGGGGTAACGGCTACGAGCAAACAACTTCGATAAATTTCACTCCTTCAGCCTCCAATTTTTTTAGATTAATTCCCACTGGAAACATGCCACATCCATTGGGTCTCCTTTTATTTATAATATACACCGGCCGAACCCAACCCGCCTTGAATCTTGATCCTAATCCTAACAAGGCTGGCCTAGTACAACATCGCTGGACAGAATTGTTTCTAAGGGATTACCCGCAGTTCTTTCCTATACTAAAGTACGATAAACAGATTGGGATATACACTGCAGCACGAAAGGGACATGGGAATAGGCATAATAACTTAGGGGCTTTAATGACTTCGACGGCGTGACAGAGCTTGGCTTGCCTGCATTACGCCATACTACTTGGATCACGTGATCCGGTCTGTGATTGGCTGCTTGGCTCCAATGGTTTCGTCTGTAAGGGGGTATGAGAGGGTATGTAGAAAAGCAACCGGGTCTTTGCTAGGCTTTCTTCTTCCAACGATCGCCGTTTCGCTCACATCAGATTAGCCAGAGAGAAATTTATTTTAAAAATGTGAATGCTTTCCTATTATGTGGAACACACCGAGGCGCACAGGTAAGGAAGTTCCTGCTACTGCACAATTTAAAGTTTAAAATATAAATAGCTTTTAAATCAGCCGCATCCATACGCTTCTTTTTTTTTCCAGCTGTCTTTCTAGGGGGAAACTTCGAATTGTCCTGGATCTGTCCACAGTACCAATGGCGGATTGGATTCATGTCACATGAGGCAGCCCATTCCAAGCGCCCCCGCACAGTAACGGCCCAGCCGGTGAGTGGCCTGGCAGGACTGCCGGTATGCGAGGGAAGAGCTCTCTATGAGTCGCCCAGGGAGACCGCAGTATATGCATGACCCCCTAGGTGTCACGCCTGACCTCTGACCCTTGACCCCAATCGAGAGATCTCACTTAGTAACCCTCTATATGTCTTTTGTTCTCAGCCACCTCTCTTTTCGTTTCCGTTTGGCACTCACAGACTAGAGGCAGAGTTATGCTCATATTTTAATCCAGTAATTCGGCGTCCAAGCGCCAAGAAAGGATGGCCTGTACCGCAAGATCGCACGCACCTGAGGAGCGAGGTCCCCCCCCCCTCCCCATTTTTTGCTATCGGGGGGAGAAGAGAGCTGATTACAGTCCACCTATCTATCCTTTCCGCTTATCGTCCACGGGTGATAAGCCTATACCCTGCGGGATTAGACATTCCCGGCGTCCTAAACTTTGTTATCCCTCTGGAGTATACGTTCCCGATCTCCTGACACCTCTCGCCCCTCGGGATTAAGACATTCCCGATCCCCCGCTCCCTTTCGTCGTCTTCCAGGATCATTGATTGATTGGCCGAGGACTATTGTTTGTGTACTAGCTTAACCGCACAACGACGTGGTTTTATCCCTTTTATCCCCTTGGTGCGATCTTGGCCGCTGTACTTTGTTCTTTAATAAACCCTTATTTGTAGCCCTGACCTACAGTGTTGTGATTCCCACCACCAGTAGAGGAGCACGCACGGAACCGTAACAATATAAACAGAAAATAATGGAAAAGAACTTCTCGCCCGTGTTCAACTTAAAGCTCGCCGCACACGAGGCAATTTTTGTTGCTCCACCGTCGCTCGACCGCTGCAGATGAGACCCCACACACAGAGCAATCTCCAAGGAATGGGATGGGCAATGCGGACCTAAATTTAAAATAAAAACTACTAAATTGAGATTTTATGTCTCAATGCGATTGGTCGATGCTATGATATGGGGGTGCCTACATCGCAGCAACGTCGCACGACCCCCGCACTCCGAGCAATATCGTGTGGAGCGACGGTCGCGCAACAAAAATTGCCTCGTGTGCGGCGGGCTTCATCTCGTTCCTACGAATTGTCATGGTAGGAATGAAGTGCATAAGAACAAGAAATGTCAGTAGCGTCTTTAAACGGGACTAGACCCCACCCCGTCACGGTCGGGTCTACCGTCACACCTTCGCCTATGGTGGAAACACCGCTACACAGCACCTAAAGTATGATCATCCCTGGATTCGAGAGTCGGATGGGATCGGCAACTCGAATGGTGGAAATCGAAATGCAGCCCATGCCTTGAGTGCAGATCTTTCGATCTGGACTCAAGATTGAAAGTGGATGCTGAGATAAAGACGAGGCCGACCTCACTTTGGACTGTACAGACGGAAAGGGAAACAGAGAAGAAGAAAAAAAACGAAGCCCAGGTACTTTCGTATGATTTATTGCGCATTCCCCCTCACTGGCCTTATATGTCTATCCCCTCGCAAACAGAACCGCCTAGGTCTGTCGGTTATTTCGACGTGTTGGTCTTCGCTTCAGGTTTATTGCCGATTGTCGAGGTTGAGGAGGAAAAACCATCAGAGCCAATGTACCCTGTCCCATCATTTTGAAGAAATTCCTGATTTTCTGGCGATAGCCGCATTACCTTATATTGAATGCGATGTTCTCGAGGCAGCAGATTCCTGGAACCTATATCTATTGAATTTTTGTTCGATTATTTTCTAACATACGTGGTACGAAGTCATTTTGGCTCGGCGGGATGTGGTATCTCCTTGAGAAACTCACTTCTCGCAATGCTGTCTCCGCACCTCTCCAAGTGACTTCTCGTGCATATCAATGAAGTCCATCGTAGCTGCAAGGCTCGCTATAGCCATCCCCTTTGGAGTGAGAGGTGACTCCCTCAGCAGAGGGTTTCTTTATCCGAATATCTGTTCCTTGGCCTAATAGTCATGAACTGTATCCGAGGCTCACACAGCCCCATACGAAATAAAAGCGAAAGTCAGATGAGGATGCTGATTGCGTGATGGAAGCGTCTCTTCCTGTCGCAGACGCCTTTCTCACATGGACTTGTGGAACAGCACTGGATACCCGCGGGTCCCCTCATTCCGCTTCCCCGAGCAGGCTTCTCCTTCGTTTCCATTGGTAACTATGGTATCCATAATGACGTGATGTCATCGCTGCAGGCTATTCTAGATGATTCTCACAGGGCATCCATTACTGGTGCGTCCCATGCCATTGTATAGTGTAACGCTTGTGCGAGAGAGGAACGTCTATGTCAGGTTCCATAGAGCAGTCGAGAAAAAACAGTATATTGCGTGTTAGTGACTGTGCGGCATGTGTATGGGAAGGTGTATGGGGTGTGTTTAAAGAAGATACTTTAAATCTATAAAAACAAAATAAATTAAATTCTCGCATTTGAGTCTGATGGGCAGCGCAGACCATATACTCAAAGTGTCTCTGGAAAGTATCTCGAAATCTCTGGGGGGGGGGGGATGACAGTAACGAGTGAAATCTGTGTACCCTGACAAGAAGACACGAAGCTTGCAGGTGTCAGATTGGAAGGAAGCAATCGTAAGCTCTTTCATGCATGGACGTCAAGGTCAAACGGGCACCCATGTGGCACAGATACGAGGGCCACTCAATAAGTTATCTACCTGAATATGAAAGGGATGAGCAACAGGCCTGTGCCTGTGTCCTTGACTGTCTCCACTTCGTTGCGCTAGCGTACTCGGTGCGGAATGAGGCGAATTTCTTTGTCCAGTTTAGGACGAAGTCCCCTCGGTAAACACGCCAAGTGTAGACCTGCATGCCTCCTTGGAGGATGAATTGTGTCGGATGGCACACGAACAAGTTTTAGCAGATAGACATGTGTCAACTGACACACGTGAAGGTCTAGTTGCAATATTTGCCGGTCAAGAAACCCATGACGCGTTTTACGGGACCAATATAAATAAACTAGCGAAGCCCCGCGCAAATTGCGCGAAATGACAATGTAGCGCTTTGCAGATTTTACCACAAATACTCGATAACCTGAAGGTATATGATCTCAATAAATGCGTTTCTGACTCAACCATGGACCAATAGGTATAGAAATTGCGTCTCTTCCTTTTTTTTATTGAAGAACACATACATTTTAAAAAGAACTCCATAAATCGACTTGAAAAAAAGTACAGTATTTTCAATTCGAAAAACCTCTCAGAACACGACATTCAGTATGTACGAGGTAGGTGCCATCGTTGCCTGGGTATCGGCCTTATCGGGGTCCAAGCTCCATCTTAATCAAGTTTTGCCGGCGCTGTGCTCTCGAGAAAGCTAAACACAACTGTATGTGGGAAAATCGGGATTCAGGAACGGAAAATCCAATTCGTTTGAATGCTTGCCCGTGACTCTTGTTGATAGTCATGGCAAAAGCAGCACAGATTATAAACTCTCGCCGTTTGATCGTGAGAGGCATCGCCGGGCCTGACGGAGCCAGGTCAATACGTGGAAGCAACACTCTTTGTCTTTTCGCTTCGCCAGTCAATTACCTCCAAGTCCAACAGTTCTCATGTTGTCGCACAACTAAGACTCGAACTCCTCTAACAAATAATTATTTTACTCTCATTATCCGAGACCACTCTGTCGATTCTATAATAGGTCTTCTCGCATGCTCCAGTTCGCATTTTTATTTTAAGTTTTTCGTGGAACAGGGAATTAATGATCAAACACGCACATACTTGTGAACATGATTTTTACGTGTGCTGCCAAAAATGCTATGACTTTCCACAATTGAGTAAACAATGGCTCTCTGTAGTCCCTTGTTTCATTCCAGAGAGTGAAGAAAGAATTCCAAATTGTTATGGGTAAAATAGCAGTCGTTTTCACTATTTGAGGAATCAGGGTTTTGAGCCCTACATGGGCTGTGGTTCAGCCCGATCGCCCCGACCCAGCCCGCGGGCCGTCTAAGGGCATGAATGGAAATTTATTTATGCATATGATGTGAGAAGAGGGGAAATGCTAAAGTGTGTGATCAGGAGTATAAAGGAAAGAGAAATATTAGACTGGTGGCAAATTTTGCGAGGTGACAAGGAGACGTTATGCTTACAATAGACGATTTAGATTTCCACCTATTAGACGGCCAGCGTAGCGACCGCAGGCCGCTAGTATAATTTATTTTCCAAGCTCTTATTCCGACTGCAGTCGTTTATACGAACATTTTTTTTCTTTTAAAATGTAGACTCAGGGAACTCCATACACAAAATTTCAGCCTTATACGTTTCCCCTTTTTCCTGGCTGATAAAATGTATCTGGAAAAGCCGACCCACCCAAAAGCTTTGCCCGGAGGGAATGCTCCATGAAAATTGAATACTCCCTCACCTCAGTAATATCATGTTACTTATACGTGTGCCAAGTTTCACCTTTCCATTTCTGTCCAATTCGCCTCAACAATTTTTTTTTTCAAAACTTCGCCCCTCGAAAAAATTCCCCCAAGGGATGTATCAAGACTTAACATTTTTATTTAACTCTTAGTCTCAAGAGTCACATTCATGCAAAGTTTCAGCTTTCCATCTTCATCATTTTAACTGATGCAAAAAATTATTTGAAAACATCTCCCTTTGAAAATTTTGCACCCATGGCATTTACTTCTAAATTCCGAAGTTTTCTGCAGCATCCCAATATATAGACCCAGCCCGCGGGCCGTCTAAGGTCATGAATGGAAATTTATTTATGCATTTGATGTGAGAAGTGGGGAAATGCTGAAGTGTGTGACCAGGAGTATAAAGGAGAGAGAAATATTAGACTGGCATGGGACACTTTGTGCCACTCGAAGCCGAAATATGTACGGTTCTTCCTCGTCCGATAAATTTTCTCCCGTCAGTCGACTATCGACATCCTCCTGTTCGTGCAAAGCAACTTAGAATGATGAGAAAATACGCAGTGGGCGCATTCAGTTGTGACTCGATCTAACCGGGCGAGTCCAGACTCGGGGTATAGCCCACATTGACGTCTGACGCAATCTTCTGAATGCATTGGGTCATTTAATCAGCGAATTTTAGCTGCTTTTCTGTGTAGTAGCAACAACAGAGGGAGTTGAAATGGGAAAATTGCGAAGAGGTACAGAATGCTCTTCAAGATCAAGGTGCCTCTCCGGGATATTCACAATGCCCGAGTTCGACCTCACCCTCTTGTTTATTGCATCGTGGTGCCACTCAAGGCAGTCGTCACCTCAGCCAGCAATAAAAAATTTTCCATACCAAATTGGAATCTTCTCGAAGTAAATTTTGAGAAGGCCTATGCACTTCTCAAAAGCAATTTCGGGATATTACAATTCATTTTAGCTAGGTAAAAGAAAGGAGCAACCGTCGTGACATCCTTTTGCATCATTCACAGCTTCATTTGCACGTTTCCCCGAATCTGTGTACGTACTCTCACCGCTGGAAGCCTTCCATGGATGTCGCCATGTTTGGAGTGATGACCCGACGATAATGACTCGATCTCAGAGATCGGGTCATAGCACGTAACTCGGGTCAGGTTCCTGTGTCATCACCCGATGCATTCAGTGTTTCGTACCGTGACTCGCGTTATAGCTCGGGTCGCAACTGAATGCGCCCAGTAAAGCATAGGTTAAAGTGTTTAAGTTTTGCTCGGGTCGGACCGTGAGATTGGGTTGGAATTCTGATTTCGGGTCGGGTGCGCGCTATGCCTTGAATCGGGCACATCGAGTCGGGTACCGAGAAAGCGGCCCGTGCAGGACTTTCACTGACTTTTCACGGACCAGCGAGGGGATGATGCAATAGGCGTCAGCGCATAACGTCATCGGAAAGGGTGCTCTTTATCCAGTACTTCTCAGTGCGTCATAACCCGTCCTCCTCAACGTGTGCGTCAGCCTACATTCATCTGATAGTGCTGCAGTGTAAATCCATGAAACAATTCGTTTGCGCAAAAAAATTGTGAATAACACGGATTTGTCGCACAGGTAAGAAACCCTTCTCTTCAAGAAAAAACTTAAACCACTTTTAATGGGAACTGCCCACCCTGACAGTTATTTACATTTAAAGGAATTTCACAAGACACAAAATCAGGAGCTTATCAACATCAAAATGACTGAATGCCTCATCTGGGGCTCATCGCAGGACATGCCCCATGGATGGGCAGGGGGAGTTCCAATTTCACCGACTCAATTGAGCTTCAGAGCTTTCTTTAAATAAACCATAGATACGGCCATGAGATAGTCTGGAAAACCTCAGCACAATTCATTCAGAATCTGATAGTGATCCTGTACGGCAAGCAAGAAGTTGCCAATCACCATGTAAATCGAATCATAGGTGGACATGTACAAGACACTGACTAACTCTGCTTTTGGCCAAATTGCCATGAAAGAATTTGTGTAGTATATCTTGAATTAGATAATAAATAGCTCACAGCAGTGAAAGGCATGAGAAACTAATCTTCCTTCTCGGTTCTTGACCTCATGATACACACAAATTGCTTAGCAGTTGAAGTATCATATTGCCAACCAGAGCTCCAAGCAGCCTTCCAACTTTCAGAGTTGAGGGGACATTCCTTTGTCTCAGGCATATCATTTGTGCACAGTGCAAAGACTGGCTTCAGACTTAAAATTAATAAATGGATAAAATGTGATATTTAGCCATGTCCATATTGTTACCAACCAACACCATCTATTCATGCATCTGAGAGTGTGTGGTTTATCTGTCATCAACCTAGCAAGTAAATGCACTACTGGGTGGAACAAAAGTCACACATCATAGGGGATTTCACAATTGGACTATATGAATTCCCAAAACAATAATAATGGTGATAGTAACTATTCCATTTATTCTTATCAAATATATCCTCTCATCTTTTTTTATATTTTGCATTCATCACTTACCAGGAAAGAAAGAAAAATAAATTAATATACTTCAACAGTGAAATCCCCCAAGGTGCATGACTTTTGGGCCACCTTGTACAAAGACTGAAGAAGCAGGGTGGCCCATGAAATGATCCAACATTTAAATTTTGAATAAATAACTAATTTAGCGCCTGAAAATACAAATACACCATTCCAAGATAATAAAAAAGTGTGTGGTGGAGGGGTAGTGGATGGAACGCTCCCTTCCACCTTTCCTCAATCACCCTAGGAGTTATCAAGTATTATATTGGTACCTAACCTCAATAAAGGCATTTAAGTATTTATAATTTTACATGAGAAAGAAAAAACTTCCTCAAAAATAAGATTTTGAAGTCCGATCAATGTCTCATGTCTGAAGACATGTTACCTTGACAGACAGACAAATGTCCTTGTGGTAGGAAATGCAGCTTGAGAATCTGAACTCAGTGATGCCAAAAACTCAAATTTTCTAAAATTGCTCAGGTGCCCTTTTAGCAGTCAGGTTCTGATATCCTAAATCAAGGAGAACTAAAAGACTGTCCAACCATGAGGACATTGTCATGATCAGTGCATGGAATTTCGAGCAACGAATGAGGAAAGGGGGCTGTTTTTTCTTGGAATGTGTTTAATATTTGTAATATTATTTGTATTTGCAATGTATTTAATATTAAGAAAAATTTTCGGCAGCAGCAAACATTCATTGAAATGCATGACATGCTGAATGTGCCCTCCATTTTGCTGATGTATCAGGTTGTGGAAAAAGTATTGTCGGTTTTTTTGCCGCAACTTTGAAAGTCCATATCTCGTCAAAATCAACTTTATTCATCGAAGTAAAAACCGTCCGAACCGTTCGCGAACGAGCTGACGACCTATTCGTTGATTGGCGAAATTATATTCGGGAAGTCTGCCTGGAAGAGCTTCAGAAGGCACTTCCAATGGGCGATCCAGGAGAGTGAATTGAAATTGACGAATCGTTTTTCAAGGCTAGACGTAAGTGCAATCGAGGCAGGTTCATGCCAGGAAACGCTCTCCCTCCTGCAAAGAAAAATTATGGGAATAGGATATTGGGCCCGTATATCCTGGGAATATTTTGGAAACGTGAGGGTCACCCTCACGAGAACCGCATGTTTCCAGTCCTTCGGCGCGATGCACTCTCCCTCATTTCCATCATACGTGGGAATGTTGCACCTGGATCAGTAATTTGGAGTAACGAGTGGAAGGCTTACAGAAGCCTAGGCAACTACGGGTACATACATGAAACTGTAAATCATTTCATACATTTTGTTGATCCTGTCACCAGTGTCAACACGCAACTCATAGCTGTTAGAATCGCGTCAAGACAAAAATAATTTAAAATCAGAGGGGCACGCCACTTCTCAGAGAACATCTAGCGGAAGTATGGTGGCTAAGCTTACACCCACAAACTCCATTCTGGGATATAATCCATTAAATTCAAGCTCAATACACCCAATGATTGCAAAAAGTGCTCATTTTATATACTGATTCCGGTCCTGTGCAAGACAAATAATCATTGACATTGACAAAATAAATTGCATTGATTGACGGTACTCTTTCCTTTCCTCAGACATGAACCTTAAAGAACGATAACGTACCTTTACAGAACAGTTCATGTATATGAACGCGCTCCCGAGGCCCATAAATCAATTTAGAGGTCATCCCTTCCCCACCCAAAATCCTGCAAAATTTTCCGGTTCGGCCGTGGAACTGTCTTGCCTTGCTGTCCGTCCGTCCGTCCTTGAATGTCATCGGACTTTGCCCTTCTCTGATCCACCGCCTCCCAGGGGCAGTGCATTACTCACCATCGTCATTCCATTCATAATAGGGGGGAATTCCATGGTGTCCATGTTCGTAAATTCTACTAGCCTATGCACTAGCTCGGTGTCCACATAATCGATTTGGTGCAAAGCAGGTGTCCACCAGACCGTTTAAGCCCAAATAATCCTTGGAGTGAAAACATATACCTAACTTATGAGGGCAGAGGCTGAATACAGAATATATCCAAACCTACAACCTGAAAGTAAAAAAAGACCACCAACATTTGACGCTGTTAAAACATGGATGTGAATAATTAGCTCCCATATCTGACTTATTAGTTCACCCAGTCGCATACATATGCAACAGCTAATTTGCAGAAAAGCTCCATATGTACATCTGGTCTATATCATCACAACACTTCAATATAGTTCCATCTGCAAGTCAAGCAAATTAGAAAGCAGTAATACAATGTACTAAGAGATGAATGTATTGGGTTAAACTCTGGGTACACACACCGAATTAGGCCTAGGCCTAATTGATTATCTCAGGCCCGCAGGTCTAATGTTAGGCGGTCAATAAAATCAACGAGGCCAAACGTTACTCCCGTTTGCGATGGGATCAGGGTAGTCGTGTAACGTCACGCCAATAAGCTTAGAAACGACGCTACGCCTGTTTAAACCTCGTTTCAGGAATTAAATATGTTTAACAGTCGGCTGAAGCAGATATAGAAAAGAACTTAACATTAGACTGGAAAGCATGAACAGACATGTGTACCCACCATATTTATGGATGTGGCACTCATGGGTCAAGCAACATTTTACGCAAGTCAGATATTCGAATTCAAACGCGCGTATCAGGGGCTTGTTCAACCCATATTCATTTCCAGTAAGTTAGTGGTATCAGGAGGCGATAATACCCATTTGGATATTACCTGTCGAAGTCGAGCGTTCTTTAAGTATAGAATACGCCTACTCCTCTTAAAGTTAAATATATATAATTTAAAGCATATTTCAGCATATTCAGCGATGTGTCAGGAGGGAATAGTCCATCACTGCATAGAGAGAGAGTCTGTCAAGACAATAAATTTTCTTGATTTCCTGATGGGTCTTCTACTACTCGAGCAACCCTCGGTTATTCTAATGAATAACGTTCCATTCCATCACGGAAATGTCATAGTTAACACCATACATGAGCGTGGTCATGATATTATTATGTATACACCAGCATATTCTCCCTTCCTCAATCTTATTTAGGACTTGTATCTTTCGCAAGCGAATATCGTACAATTCGTTGTTAGTTGCATTTTCAATTAAGTCCGAGAGATGTCATGAGGATTTGCCCCTTCCAACAGAACACATTCGAAGGAGATCAAGTCCCCTTTCAGATTCTGCGTAGTTGATTAGTGGGATTGGGGAGGCTGTTTCATCGATTACCGTCTGTCATTGTAAGGCAGCGATGAAGAACACTGAATGAAGATCACAAGAAGAGTTATTTTTCGAATCATATTTCAAGAAGCTGCACCAGAAGTATGACTTTGCCGTAAGTAAAGTTCATTGAAACAATCCTTTTCCTGCAAATTCTCATCGCGATATCCAAACCATATTAATTATGCTATATATGGTAATGAGATTGACCAGACCTGTAATTGCGCTGATCATTAGCTGGAAAAATTCAAACTTAGGCAACCGTGCAGGGCTCCACATATAGGGAATCAGAGACCCATGAATGATTATACTAATATTTATCCTTCCATCCGCAAGGTGTTCTGCGTGTGGATGCGCTCCTAGGCGGAAGGGGGTTACCAATTCAATCTGAAAACACTGTATGTCACAATACAGGGAGTCAGTTTTTCCAGTCTGGTGTCTGTCCTCCGCGCTGAATCCCATGTTGTTCTTATTCGAGAATCGAGTCACTGTAACTGCAAGGTTTCTCTGCCGTTTAAATGTTATGTGGTTTACCTCCTTGCCAGGTGCGAAATGGTCGCGTCACAAGGCCTATTTGCAACCGATCTCGAGCAGATTGCGTTTCATCGCCTTCATGAAAGAAGAGTCTTGGGGGGGGAATGACTGGGAAACATCTCACTGAACAGCACAAGAGAAACGTCGCGAAAAATCAAGGCTTGCAATTAATCAGATATTGTCTCTCTCAGCTACAAGTGCCTAAAACTTGTGCTCCTCTTCTCTTGCAGGCATCTGAAAGGAATGCCTCATCAAAAGCTTGAGCTTGAGCAAGTGATACAAATGGTGCGGTGGTTTGCAAGCTGCAAAAAAAAAGTGAACCCTGTGCGAAGAGTGCAGAGACAATTCAAGGAAACCTATCCAAGCCAAAAAATCCCAGATGAAGATCAAATCAACTATGGTCTGGTCGAGCTGCAAGGGCTGATCTATCAATTTTTGAGAATCTTAAGTGTGAGAAAGAAATCGAGGCTATCTGGAAACACTTCCGATGAGGAAAAGGCGCCGCAGAACGCTGGAGCCCGTCCCCGTGCACGCCGCCAGACCCCTACGTCTCAACAGCAGGAAATTCTGCGAAATTACCATATTTCAGTAGCTATGACAGACAATCAGTCATATCTCATGAGAATGAGATTGGAGTGCTGTGCATTTTTGACTAAGAAGTTGAAGGAAGATAAAAAATTTCTGGACCACGCGTTCTTCACGAGTTCTATCCGTTTCTATCTGGATGGAACTGTGAAACGAGAGAACGTCAGGTTCTGGGGCAAACGGCCCCCAAATGCTCGAGCATATCACAAACATGCACTAAAGGAAGATTTGTCAAAGGGAGTGATCGTATGGTGCGCCATGTCCCGGAAATTTATAATCCGCCCCTTTTTCATCAGAGCTGGGAAGAACGATGCGCAGTACGTGAGAATGCTTAATAATTATTTTTTGAAAGCCTTACCAGAAGAAGTGAAAAAGGGCAAGGTGTGGTTCCAGCAAGACAGCGTCCCAAACAAGCAAGTTGCTCCATTTGTGTTGAAATGGCTCGAAAGTCATTTCCCAAGGAGAATCATCTCGAAAGGCCTTTGGCCACCAGGATCTTCTGACTTGAACCCTGCCGATTCGTTCCTAGGAGGATTTATAAATGAGAATGTCTATCAGTCGAATCCAAAGACAATAACGGATTTGAAAAATGCGATCATAAAAGAATTTGAAGTTGCTCGAGAGAAAGACGTTCCAAAGTATTTCTTCGACAATGCCAAAGCCAACTGGAAACATTGCCAAGAACACGGAGGCACTCTCCTTCCAACTTCCAAGGCATACACGCCAAAGGTAATGCATTGTAAATTTTCCATGCGGAATGAAAGTTCCAAAATTCTAGTGGAATTTGCATTTCGCATTCTTTCACAAACTTTTTCGGAATTTCCTTAGGGATGGTCAGAGCCCTGCGGAGCTCGTCGATGCATGACATGTCCAGTCATGAAGAAAACCTTTTCCCGAATGCTGAGGGGCGAGAAGAAAACCTGGAAGCACACCATCGTCGCGGTGGGCGGGGCAAATTGTAAAACGGATCACGTCGTTTACAGCATCACTTGTCAGATGTGCGAAGAACAGTATATTGGCTGCACAACTCAACCCCTGCATGTTCGAATAAGAGCCCATAGAAGTACGATCCAAGGGAAGCAAGGACATTTAAAGCCATTATACACCCACATGCAGAGATGTGTGCCTGATGAACCTGGGGCGTCGGATGACCAAAGGAGGGAAACGGAATTGAAAAGGTGGCGTATGATCAGGGTGGACATACTTCACGCTCCACAAGAAAAATCCAGGGAAAACCTGGAAGCCCTGGAGAAGGACTACATCCAACGCTACAACCCTGCAATAAACGTCAAGAACAAACCAAAGTAAGGAAAAATGTATTATACGTCTTAACTGTTTTCCCAGAATAATAATGACAAATTTTCTCAGAAAAATCACAACCGGAAATTTTCCTGAATGTAATTTGAATAAAAGGCAAATTAAACTTGTACTACGAGAATATAAGGCTAAGTCAAGAGTAGAGCAACCATGTCGATGTACAAGTTCTGTTTCTTCAAAGAGCATCTTCGAATCACTAAGGAAGCAGAGAGAAAATGTAAAGTATAGCTGTCAAAGTAAAAAGAGTTTATCTTGAACGAGGGGCAGAGATTAGAGATTGCATTTTTTTCAGAAGAATGCGTCACAATCAGCTATGACACATGGGGAAAATACTGAAATCCCAGAACGGTGTCAGGTATTATGAACTCGGAGAGGGTATTCCACTTGATTTCAAAAGGAATGGAAGGGTATATTGGGAGCAATTGTGACGTTGGTGGTCTTGATAGAAGCAAGAATTCAAGAAAGTGGCGAAATGAATCAGGCAAATCAATACTGTGGAGATATAATAATAGACAATAAGAATGCAACGAGTTATAATAGAAACTACCTCCGGAAGTTGATAAATCACTCAGCAATGCAAAAGCCTTTACCTTCTTCTCCATTATTTCCTCAGGAAGGGCACCAAGGTTTCTCAACGGAATGCCTCAAAAATGAGTACGTCACAAGAGCTACAGCGGAATGTACGCCCAGCTGTACACAGGAGAGCCATGCCACAGAATACTGCCACGACGAAGGAGAATACCAACGTAAAGAAGAGGACATCATCTTCACTGAAGGAATCTAAAACCTCTGTTGCTGGTCCGAGTCTCGCACCTGTGAAAACGCAAAATGCTTCAGCGATGTCGAAAGATGGACGTGTCGAACTCCTTCGAGCCTCTTCTGCCAGACTTCGCTGTGTGAGAACGGGCTCAGAAAACAGGAAGGAATTGTCTCGGTACAGAGCATACCTTGTTCATTTTTCAGCGGTGCGTAATACCAGTGTGCTTCAAGAAAGCGCCCTGCATATAAGAAAGTACAAGCGCGAGGAATTCTAATACGAAAAACGTTTACCATCTCCGACATAGATGGCACTGTCGCATCAAACGCCGAGCAACTGGTCTAATTCTTAGTTAAGGTATCAGATCAGGGACGCCCATAGAGTTCGTGATGGGGCCATCATTTTCCCTCAGATATCCAAGCAAGACCATGCCGTTTGCAGGCATGGTAACCCTGGAAAGCAATTATTCGGTGGCAAGGTACCAGTCACTTATGTACAGGGTGGCCCAAAAAGGACAGACCGTTCAATACGCATATTAAGTGTGATGCTTTCAATGATTATTTTTCCGGTGACACATATTGGAGAGAAGAAACAGTTACAAATGCCTCTTAATGGTCTTGAAATGTCTTAAACGGTGACTTATTACTAATTATTGACTTTTTGTTACAAGAATTCATCATTGCTCACACCAACTTGCTCCAACATCCCCTCGACGACCAGACACGAGAAGGGGAAGGGAATCGGTAACCTCACTTGACGTATCAAGGATGATCAGATGTGCCAGCCAACGTAGGCGGTCGGGCAGCGCAACACCGATTTTTCGTAACCGAAAATTCAAGAATTTTTTTTTCTGAGTCTCAGTTTAATATATTTCAAATTTGAAAATGCCTTTTTGTAGCTGCGTATTTCTTCTTTCAATACATGGTGATGGGGAAAAAAATCTTTGAATCCATCGCGCCTAAAATGACCATTGAAAAGAGTGCCTTTTTTATAGATAAACCTGTATATTCTTCTACTGCTTCGTCCCAGTTTCTTATTTTCACTATCGGCATATGATTTCGGGAAATGGCAGGAGACAAGTTGAAGGCCCGTGGACATGTCTGAGGTAATTTTCCTTGGATAATGACACGATATGTTCGCGGTTTTCCGGAGGAACTAAAGTAACAGTGAAATTGTGCCTGCGCTTCCATTGCCCTGTCGGGACCATTCATGTCTTCTCACAAGTACTTGATACTGAAGAAATGTCGACCATATCGCGCATTGGTTCTAAGCCTAGAACGCTCAATTAAAAACGTCTACGTCAAAAAAAATTTTCTACGCCTTAAATAAATCTCTTGCGATTCATCCATTTGCACCTTTGCGGATCTCTTTCTTCTGAAATGAGACTCCATGGCGTCACCCTAGCCCAAATCTCCTAACCTGATTGTGGGCGCCCTTGTATCAGATACTGGTACCTTGGAAGGCATTGGTGTTGCAAAGATATGCTTTCTTAAAATGGAAAATCATGAGAAATGCAGTCGAGACGATGTGCAATAGGAGAAATATGCTGTGAAGACGTGTGGACGCTTTAAACTTTCGCATTTCGACTCGATAGCTCCTTTCCAGATGTCCAGATTCCATCTCAATCTTGCTTGTGGAAGAGTCACTACCAAAGCACCAACAGACAAATTTGATGCAACAGAAATTCATGCGTCCAAACCAATTCGATATGTTTAACAGAGGATGATCGGCACATTTCTGTGTATGCAGCCTTCAGGGTCATAATTTATAACTGTTTATTGCAGAGTGGCACATGAGGTCATACTAACATCAAACTTTCGTTGAATTGTTCACTTGCTTCCATGTTCCAAAATGGGGAAATATCACGGGCACTTGTAGAAAACCATAGAAATTGATTCACTGTATCTTTAAGGTTTGTCGGCCTGGCATAAGTTCATACAGGGTGTCCCTGTATCGACTGAATATGGGAAGCTTCGTATCCAGGACGTTCTGATCTAAGCGTCTGCTACCTTAGCCTAACGCACGAGGCCTAAAAGACTGCGTTTCTAGGCCGTAGGCTAGAATGAAAACCTATGTTCAACACTATAACACTATAAATCGACGTCAATCCTAGATGTTGTAACGGAATGAAATGCCTCCAGACACTTCCACCAGAATCCTGACTAAATCCTGACAGTAGGTAGTGCCCCCAATTGTGGAAGGCATGAGAAGTAGGAGGAGGAGGATGCGGCGGGAGTGCAACATTACTTTTTACCCCTAGATTAACAATAAAGAGGTGTAAAAAAAATGCCAGCGATATTATGGAATTTTAGATACATAGCCAGGTATTCAGTAACTCTCAAAAAAGTGCCAAACTTAAAAATCTCAGCAATGACTCTATTGTATTGACCTCTTCTCTGACTCGCAAAACACAGGAACCCAACGTTGCATAGAATGATTTGTATAGATATGATCACCTGCCTATACACTTATTATTTAGAGTAGATCAGTTTTCCAACTTGGCAAAAGGCAATAAGATAATTACTTCCCAAGAACATATATATTTGCAAAACTTCTAACGATTGGAAGATTTTAATTTCTTGATCATGGGTCGTTGAAAGGTCTCCCCATTGGTGATACCATAACATCATATGATTTTGGAATTGAGTTGAAAAACATTTTAAAATTGTTTCATTACCAGAACCCTATTTGGAAAAGGTAGATCCATATGAAGGTTCCAGTCCAAACCATTCTTTTATTTATAGTGCATGAAGCAACCTACCTATTGATTCCGAAATCATGTCCGAAAGTAGATTTAATGAGGAATAACATTCGAACAAGTTCTTGATTGGGAGCTGATGTTTGTAGTCATTCTGACAAGACTGAATGGTTTTCAGGGAACAAAGGAAAAGAGGGCTTCGTGATGCAGATGTGGAGAGTGATGAGGGATCTGAACCAGAGGCAAAAAAAAAGAAGGACGAAGATGCAAGAGACGCATCCAACACCCAGCTGGCTGATCTTGCTCCGGTCAGTTTCCATCATTACTCTTCTAAATTAGAAGATTAAATTAGAAGAATTAAACATGAAATGAGGGGAGTTCGTTGTCCCAGTTGGTGTTCTTTTTCGAGACCTGCTGAGCCTGTATTGTTGAGCAGGCTCCATATGCACCACGGCTCTGATCCGGACGAGGAATCATTTGCCGCACTATATCCTTTCTCTAAATGTGGCATATTTAAGAACCCCGATAACGAAGGACCTACTATGAATAGTGCATCCTTGAAGTACAGATGCGGGTCAAAATCACATCCATGGGCGATAGTGCAATCCCCCACCTTGTGCCATGAATGCCTTGCTTTCAGTCCATGAAAGGAACCGTGAAATCTTTTCCATCCATATCTTTTCAACTACAAAAACCTGAGAAGTGAAATCAAGGAGATGAGGAGGCTTTCGCCCTTGCAGATCTCTCGCCCGAAGTGGTTTGACCCTTCTTGACTCCCGTCTCTCACATTTCCTATGACTCTGTCCCAATTCCTTTCTTAATAGGAAACGTATTAAGTTGGAGGAGGGCAATGACCAGCTCTGCCTCGAATGGGGCTGAGGATTCAGAGCGAATTTCTCCTTTCCAGCCAGAAAAGAAATTGCTCGCTTCCCCACTCCAAGTTTTTTTTTTTAATGGTACATTAAAAGTGAAGGGATTGGTGCATTGGGGTTTAGTGCTTGCTTGCTTTTTTTCGGTTGTCAGAGTTTCTTCGTCCTGCACTGATTGTCTTTCCGCGTAGGTGGTAGACTCACGTGAGGAAGATCCTCAGATCCTGCAACTCCCACTTACTGCGAACAGTTGCGCCCGCGGTAGTACGGCAGAGGGGTCTGCGCGATCTATCACCACCACTTCTGGCTGCGCTGAACCAAAAACTTCTCACCTGTCAAGAGAATTCACAGACCCCACTGCCAGGAAACCAACTCGACCAGCCCGCCCAGGAGTTGCAAAGCAAACTACTCGTACTACTACGGTCAACGCTCATCCGACCCCAACGTCTCAAGCAGGAACTCCCTTGTCTGTTGACCTCTACTAGTTCAACATATTTTCAAGTACCAAAAGTCTGTAGCCTTAAGGCAATCCTCGAGCCTAACCAAGGGTTTTGGCACAAATCAGCGCACGAACAAATATCGAGCTAAATGTATAAGCTTCATGGCATTCACTAGTCATTAACGATTTTGAATAGAATTGTAGGATGCAACAGGAGTGGTAGTGACACTGGCGGTCAGGATTGAAACACAGCAAAATAAAATAGCAATAATAAAATAGTATGGAGAGATACAATTGATGATAATGCTGCAGGACGCAACAACACTTTCAACTAGAGTTTTTTATTCACATAAAACATTATATGGCTAATTTGCTCAAGTATTCCAAGAGAATTGTCGTGAACATTTTAAGATCTCTTCATCTCTTTTCAGAGCCACATGCAAAGCTTCTGAACCGAATCTTGCCCAGCAAAAACCTTCCCAGAAGAAAGAACAGAATAAAGAGCCAGCTGTACGTAAAAGGTCAATAACCAAGACCATTCCAATGAAGAATCTTGACAACAAGGGATATGAGGCATCTACTTCTGGTAAGAAAGATAACAGGCCTACAGCTGTTGCTAGTCTGACTCCTTCCTGTTGGACTCGTACTACCATGACATCAACACAACAAAGGTAATTCAACGAAATTGATGGTTTCGATACGTTTCAGTGCCTTTGGTATCCACTGATCCTACCCTTTCTACGATATCAAGTATGAGTTGGTACTTTTATGGTCGTAATTTCAAGTCCCGAATTGCATTGAAGCATACAAAATGTAATTTAACTTGCAACTGATGATGAACCCATTTGGATGCTCTACCATCAAACATCTTTATTTTCACTTTAGGGATGTCATTACGGTCTCTCAATGGGATCCTGCTCAGCCAAGTCCGTCACAAGAGCTACAGCAGAATGCATGCCCGGATGGAGTAATGCCTAAGACCACCGATACAACGAAGGAGAATCCCATCATGCAGCGTCCAACATCTCCAGTGAAGGATTCTAACATCTTCTCTGGCCTCTCTGTAGCTGGCTTGAGTCACGCACCTGCGACGAAACGTGCTTCAACTATGTCGGATGGTGTCACACCCATTCCACGCTTTTCCCTTCCTGCCAAACGTCCTTGTATGGGAACGGCAGACAATCGAAACGAAGTGCCATGGTACAGAATATTCGCTTATGTCGCATTATGTACAGTTGAGAATTTCCCTGGAAAAAGGGCGTAAGCGCCCAAACGACCTTCATTCATAAACGAACCCATGTGCTGCTTTAGGGGACTTGTCATACGATAGGGTGGTCAGCAATTAGTAAAGATACGTATTCCGCAAAGGAGAAGCAGATACTCCTATGGTTTCCCTTTATGGCAGGCCCAATACCTGACAATTTGAATGCGGTCGTCTCCATGAATATTCCCTTAGCACCTACGTCAGTGAATGGATTTTGATAGAATAGCTCCACACTTTCGAACTGAAAGTGAAAATGGGGTAGGAATCATACAAGAGGAAAGAGAAGAAAGGACCCCAGCCATGCAAGACTCTGGAAGGATGCGAGAAGTTCGCGATATCCGTGAAACATTTGGAGATTCAGTTAATGAATTAATAAATAATGGATCACGGATGAGTAATTGGTAAATGAAACTTGCACTGAATATTAATATTTTTGTCATTCTTGGAGGAAGAATTGATTTGAAAATTGGTAATACCTTTATTGGGAAATTATGATTTTAACTGTAAAGAGGTAGCAAAAGATTGGCTGGAAAAAGTTCCAGCAGTGCAGACAAGGTGAAAGGGCGTATAGGCATAAGCACTTTCTCCCAGCATCCCAGGAATATGAGGTAAAGAAATTCATTAAAACCACAAGTTTGATTGAAAAAAGGTATAATGCTATTTGGCTGAAAACTGAATTTTGACCAGCTGCAGATTAGCTTTGGGAAGTTTTAGCCGCTCATCTCAAATTGCATATTTTACCTTTTCCCAGAGGACTCCTCAATTATAACGAATGTGAATCACATATGAAGTAAGTAAATCTCCTAATCTAAATCAGCAATAAATAAGAGGTAGTCTTTTCTACCCCCCAGTTAGGGTGCAGTTTGCTTATTGTCTTCTTTCTTAACCATGAAGATGACTTTAACATCCTTTGGACTAAATGTGCTGAACTTATTTATCTTGGGAATAATGGATCGTATGTCTGCGAATGAAAATTCAAGTTACGCGCCCTTTAGACTCTTGAAAGCACAATAGGGCATTTTCACCGATGTCACAAGATGACGTTTAACAGAGGGGCGGAGGGAACATCCGCCATGCTGGAGTACAGGGGAGCGGGGGTTCCGATTGATAGGTTTATGTCATGGGTGTAGCCTCATCAAGTCTGCATCATGAATACCAGTTTTTCCGCTTATTTTGAGACGCTGCATGGCACGGCAAAAGACCCCTATCCGGAGAAGATGAAGATATGCGAAGACACTGATCCTTACGCGCTGAAGCCCTGTGATGGTCTGGTGGATCATCCCAAGTTCTGGCATAAAATGCGATGCGTTCCATTTTTCGCAATAGCGCCTGTTAGTCATGGCGAAATTCTTAAAGCAATGCCCTTGACTGTGCAATGTCACCATGTCGTGTCTTTTCAACGGAAAATCATGGCGTTAAAGGGTTGTTTCGAAAAGAAGGCCTATGAAGGAAGAGACTCCACAGAACTGAGCCCACGATATGATAGGAAATTCCAACTACAATATTCACTTCTCTCTCCCGAACATACGCTTAGAGCATCACATGCCATCAAATTCAAGTCTTACCTTCCCACTTGAGGCCTAAAAAGACGACCCGATCTAGAATCCTGACGAGGACACCTGTTTTGGGCTACCTTTCTGATCATGGATTTAGATCTAGGCCTGTACGGACACCACACAACCGATTGGGGAAACAGCATATATAATCATTTATGCAGGTCCGTCACTCTCAAAGACTCGGGGAACCACCTTTGCAAGTGTGGGTACTTGCTCAGACCTGGATAGACCCGAGAAATTCATCATAGTTGAGCAAAGTATCATCGTCGTTCTTGCCAAACGTAGTCTGTCTGTACTCCAGCATGGCGCGGAGGCGGTGTCTCCCGAGCTGTGACGTCACGTGAAAAAGCCCTATTGGCGGTGCTAATGTAGCAATGTGGAGAAAACATTAACAGTGAAAGGAAATATGCTTGGCCTTAGAGTTTTTCCTGCATTTGAAAACGTAAATTTAAAAAATGTAGTGGCGCGGACAATTCAGTAGCGATGCTCCTGCACAAAAAACAAACCCACCTGGAAACACGAGTCTTTTAATGAATGGAAATGGCAATGTCATGGACTTGCTTTGCTCGAATGGAAAAAGATTTTCCTGAGGAAGGAGGATACTTACGATAGCTTTTGGAAGTGACCTCCACAAACCGCTCGATGTGCCGCCAAAGCCGACAAACCTGAGTTTGTCCCCCACATTGTTTTAATTTCCTGGCCTTTCTTTTTGGAGCGTCGTGAGGGAAAGTATTTTGCGCTCAGAAACCACGAACCAGTCATACACACAGAAAAAAAATCGCTGAAGCTTTGCGGGGGATCAGCCAGGACCTATGCTAAGAAGTGTCGTTTTGTAAGGGGATGATAGCGCGGGTACCTAAATACGGAAGTACAAATTTTGCACTAAGTGCAATAGTCTGTTTTCATATACGAGGGCTGTTCAAAAAGTATCCGACCTTTGGCCGGGAAAAATACAATTACTCACCTGGAGGCCTGAAACCCTAATCCCCTTCAAAGTAGTCTCCTTGGGACTGCACACACTTTTCCCAGCG
>CAJPEV010002564.1:0-42470 GCA_905338385.1 Darwinula stevensoni
TCTCCGGCAAATAAAGGGTTGAAGTATGCATTTTGCGGTACTTTTTTTACTGGGTGTTCATCACGTTAGCATAGTCTACTTTTTTCCCTCCTGACGTATTGAACGAACAAACATATAATTTGATTAAGGAACCTTGGTTGTGGAGCGAGGCACCTGTAACACCTTTTTAAAATGCAAATGATAGAAAAAACTGCTTTACTGGAGTCCGAAAATATACCTTAAATCGTATTTCTTGTAAATTTCAAGAGCAGATGGATAGCTACAATTTGCCAATGATAATACTGAAAAACTATAAGAACGTTTCTATTATATTAGCGTCTTGTGGCCGCTATTGCGGCCTTCTACCCAAGGACTTACGCATTTTGTAACAGCTCATCCACTAAGAACAGCTTCAGCCAGATTCATGCTGCGAAAATCGCGATCGAAAATATATGCATGAACGAGATGCTGAGGCACCGCGTGCTACACCTCCAGGTATGTGCAAAAATGACCAAAAGTTAATTCGCATACGTAGAGTTAAAAAAAAATACCGTAGGGACGTGATGAAAAATTACGACATGCATGGAATCGAAACGTAAATATTTTTACATTACCAGAAAAAAACGGTCCAGAAAAAATGGATTTGAGGAAGAATCACGCCTTCATAGACCGTATTGTCGCTAACGGTGCCAGAAATAGTTTTGCCTTGCTTCTGTTCATCGATAATCTGAATCTTCAACGAAACCTCAGAGCGAACTCGCGAGCGGCCAGCATGCAATTACCCATGCGTGAATTCTGGTTCCGGAAGTAGAAGTCCGACTCGCTCGAATGTCTGTCCATATTACTAGTTTATAGTCATACCTCATGCGAGCTCGATTGGGAATTGACGTCTGATGACGTGACCAGAGAAACACTTGGGAACAAATGAACGCTGCCACGGATACATTTACGACCTGTAAACCTGTAATACATTTACGTTCGTGTCTCTCACGATCATTGAAAAGGCCGTACCTTATCGAGGGATTCCGCAGAAGAAATACCACTGCTCCGATTCTTAGGTTAAGGGCTTCCAGAGAACTGAGTATTGGGGAATTTAACAGTAAAATTGACATGGCGATCGGCATCATCCCCACCTTGATCGTTTCTAACCAATTCGCAACTTCAAGCGTACTGGTACACACCAGGCAGCAGGATTGCAGCAATACTTGTCCACGCATCACTCAAAACATTCTGCCCTCTCCCATGCAATACTGTAAACGAATAAGCGCGAAGTACAGGAAGGTACTGCCAGTGCCAACGCACTTCCCGTTCCGAATTTCCCGTTCCCGGTCCTTCCGAGAGAGCAGCCAGCGTTAATTGGAAAATAGTGTGCCCGTGCCTGGGCATGTCTAGACCTAATTTAGCTAGTCGAATCAAGTTCAGCGCCATCTCTAGTTTGTTCTGATCCAAACCGGTGCCTAGGTGTGCGGTATTGTGTAAGATTGTTCCACCCGACCGATTTCATGAGGCTGCTGGCACAATAATGATCGTTGCATTAGCGGGTGCTGCTGTTTCCTATTCCAACCCGTTATAACTAAAGTACAGCCGCGCTTCCCATCCTGGCGCCCAATTCGGATAGGTCTTCCATCAGATCCTGAGATGACAGTGATGCAACGCTGTTTTTGAGCAACGAGGTAATTCGACAGGAACAAATCACCATGTAGTTCCTCATCCTTCAATGGCGTAATCAGGATTCAACATACAAACGCGATTATGGGACCTTCTGAACCAATCCCGGACCAGTAATGAGCTATGCATTAATACATTTGCAGTCCGTCGATGAGGTCGGCGTGATAGCCTGCTGGGTGCAGCAAATCACACATGCATCTTTGATGACATCCCCTTAGCCTTAACTGAAAGGTTGCCTCAACACTGAATGCCTCTAGTCCTGAGGATGTCGCACGGCTTGGCATGCCCCCGTGGTCTCGCACGTCAACCACCGCACTAGACTTGACATAAGCATTGGATATACCATACATGTCTTGCCTCTAATGTATTCAGAACCCCTATAAATCAGCATCAAATTCGATATACTTGCATCATTCGAACATAGCCAAAAAATAAATTCGCAACTTAGTACTGTAGAGTCTCAGCGGCATTTTCCCCCATTCCGGAAGACCGAAATTTGTCATTAAGGCAGATGCACTACCTGTTATCCAATATCTGTTGGGAAAACCAGCAATCCTCGTGGACCTCCGGTGAGCGGGTCAAATTCCTTTCTAAATGCGTGTTTAAAATATTTTGATCTTGCAGTTATAAGAATGCATCGAGTTCTCTCAATAACATTGTCAACTGGTTAAAGTGCGTCCCCATACATTAAGGGCTGTCGGAAATATAGTTTCTTCCAGTTGCCTAAATAATCGACGTCAGTGCAATCTCCACTTGGTAATTTTCATGTCATGGTACTGTGACGATGAATCCTATTATAGGATCACTATCTCCATTAATATCTATGATGATATGCAACAGTGCAAAAAATCACCAAATGAAATGCATTCAGGAACAAGGGCGGAATAATGCCAACTCGAGAAGGCAAATGATCCATTAAAAAAAAAGGATTTGTAAAGCGAAAACAAAACGTTTCATGAGGCTCCGTGAACTACTGGAGTAAAGGTCCGTTGCTTCCGCACACGTGGGGGCAACGGGAATGAATCTGACAAGTCAATCAATACCTTCTTGTGCTTTCATGATGACATTCCTTCTTTGTCATTTTTCACGATGCGTACAAGATGGCTGCTAATCCTCATGGCAAAGCGCTCGTCATCAGCAATTATGAATTTGGCGGTTTATTGAATGATAGGCCAGGCACAGACATCGACGCGGTCAAGATTCGGTATCTATTCGAGAAACTGCACTTCTCTGTCGACGTTGAGGAAGACCTCACACGTCAGGTAAGCCGCTGTGGATGGCCTGGAATGAGTTGATTTCTCACAAACGTGGGTGACCTTGCACAAATTGAAGAAACGTTTCCTAGTCCTTCATTCAAAGGTGTGTAATGGAGTCGTAAATGTGCTCATGTAATTCACTGGACTTTTGCGAAGAAATTGTGCTTTCTTCTATGCGCTTTTGAATGATGATTAAAACTTTTTTTTCTCCACATTTTGCAATGTTATCCGCAGCTGCTTGAATTTAGTGCATATTACGGTACCGACATTTAAAGCTAAGATTGCATGTAAATGTTTCCTTCATTCGACTTACGACTTCAAGATTTCTGCAACCAAAAGTTAGCGATTCGTGTGGCTGATGTACCCTCATGGCGTCGTCACTTGAAATATTTCCACTATTTATATTATACATATTTCCATTTCCACTTTTCCCAATTTTTATGAAAATGTGGATCTCCGATCCTAAAAAAAACGCAAGCACCGAACAGGTTTCGGTATGGAATGTCATGCTCTCAGGATTTTCTGGCAGGCGATGAAGCAAAAGCTGGAGGAATTTGCCCAGGCGCCGGAACACCGCCAGAGTAACTGTTGCGTCGTGGTCATCATGAGCCACGGATATCAGAGCCCTGGTGAAGATCCTGAAGGTTCATGGAGACCCTTGGGACAACAGCGTGGATCCACCTATCGGCCCTGTCCTTATGGCGTCTACTCCTCCGATGGGAGGGCGCTTGAGGTCGAATGGATCATTCAACAGTTCAGCATTGCCGAGGCCTTGAAAGGGAAACCGAAGCTCTTCATCATTCAAGCTTGCCGGTACTGGTCCCGACACTCCGAATCAATCCTTGCATCGAGCTGCGGAAAATATATTATTGTGACATTGTCATGGAATTTTCTATAGGGGAGAAGAACAACAACAAGCACGGGGGCAAAGTGGCAATTTGGTTGAGTCTGATGGAAATCGGTTTGGAGGGGCGTCCCAATATGAATTTAACGCTGATGATATTTTCGTGGCCAATTCCACCATTCCCTGTAAGCATTGTCGTAACTCGTAGTTAGACTTGGGCTTCCAAGTACGTAGGATGTGTTGAGGGATAGCTATATCTTAAAGGCTGGTTTCAATTGCGATGATTTTAAATGTGCATAATTTGGTTCATTCGATTTATCACAGACTACGTGAGCTACAGGAACTCGCAAGAAGGAACATGGTTTATCCAGTCAATTTGCCACGTTTTTGCGGAATCTGCTCACAACACGGATTTGCAAGGTTTGATAAGAAAGGTGAGTTTCCTCTCAGTAACTCAGTTCCTATTGGAACACGAAAAACAATATTAAGGATTGGTATTACTTATGTCCACGAAGGTCCACGACCGACTGGCCATGCACGAAGGACCAAACGGAGAGAAGCAGAGCGCTGAGCTGTGGGTCAGAGGGAAAACAAAGGCTTTGTTCTTCAATCCTGGTTTCGTGGATCCTTGAAGGCGATAATGCACATCTGCGTTATTCTGAAACGTTAAATTATTTTTATTTCCTTTCGGCAGGTTGATGAGCACACTCACTTCACAGTTTCAAAGTTCATTCAGCCTAGAGGAGACTTCCGATTGTACGAGTTTCGGCCTTTTTCATATCGATTCATTTTGGTCCTGGTCATCAATTTAAAAGAAACCCCTCTTTTTCAGTAATGCTTCGTCACTCGAAAATTGCTTGAACGATGAATCAATATTATACTTGTCTATCGTTAAATTTCGACACATCGCTAAACAAAGTTCAAAGAACCAAAAAATCAAAACGAGGGCAACACGATCCACTTTTGATAGCATCATTATTATACCATTATAAATGAAATCGTGAGCGGTGGAGTCTGAGAAAGGAAAAATTGGCCAGAATACTGAGCCCCACTTGAGATATGGCAACACACATCCTTTTCCCTCTTAAGCTTTCTCCCCACTCCCCTTCGAAGCACTTCTTTTCCTAATTGCTTTTATGAATTTACTGTCATTAACAGCATCAGGTACGGACTTGAGCGACGAGCTTTGCCATGGCAAAACGCGGTAAGAGCCAAGAGCGGAGCAAATTCACTTTTTCTACACTCTGGGATCATTTCGTTGTGGGTTCATTGGGGTATGCCTGTAGCACTATTGACAGTAGTCTTAGGTTCACATTGGACGTGTAATGCCTGTAGATTTATGAATCCTTTTTTTCCCCCATTTACTTTTCAAAACCAGACCTGTGCATCTACATGTACAGCCTCGCCTCGAAACGGCGATAATTGGTGTTTCGTCACAAAAAATTAGTCTGAAATGCGAAATTCATTTTTTTTCATTCTAGACTAAGAATTCCGAATAGTTCTCTTAATTGACATTGTTTTGCCGAAAATCCTTCCAGTATGCGAGGTATTATGCAAGGTAATCCATTTATTACCTTTGCATTATTTAGCGCTGCAATCGAGTCTGTTATTGAGTCACGTCATATGTTAGACAAGGCTTTCACAAAAGCTCTAACAGATTTAGTAAAAGCATGGCCGTTGGTGGTAAACTTGTTGAGGCTGACATGTAAGCAATCTCTTTCGAGTTTCCCGCATAAGAAGTTTGTGGTGCATCTATAAATGAAACACGGTGTATATGCCCGGCAAAGAAATACATTTTTAACGGGCACTGCATATGTTGCTTGTGCATCAGGAGGAAGAGCTTCGGAAGAAAGTCTCCTGCTTTGCAGGGCATCTATGAAGTATCTATCTATACGCACAGTTTTCACCATTGTATTTGAGCGAAACATTCGTTTTTTGTTGGTAGATTGACCATTAATAGAACTCGGAGCAATGTTCCTCTTTCCACGTTAGTGAATCCGTCAATTAACAGGGTTTCAAAAACAAAACAAACTTAGGAGATGCCCGAACAGGTTTTACTCTGTGGAATGCGTATTAAGAAAATCTTACAAAATCAGGAAGTATATACATGCACACATATATTTTCTAAGCCGCTTTCCCAATTTAATGGGGTCGCGGTTCAGGAAATATACTCGTATTTCCAACTTAATTAGGCGATGAAGTAAAATTTAAGGAAGGACGAAGGCACCACAAGGTTGCAATTTTTTATATTTATGTTACATGACGCTCATCTGGAGAATAAAATGAAGCTGTTGAGGACAAAAATATTTTGTACGTGTCGATATCAAAACTGGCCCTAAGTGTGATCAAATTTGCAGTTAGTCCATTCTCACGTTACTTTAAATTGGAATAACTAATATTGGAGCATTTTTCCTGGACCTCACTAATATCTTTCCTAGAAGTCCAAAAATACTGCGACATCGCTTAATGGAATTCTTCAGAAGTGACGAGGCTCTCAAATATTCTAGAGAGTAAAACATGAGACGTCTCAGTTATTTATTGTTTAGCAAGATTGGAAGGAGGAGAGATGCGCCATCATACCGAGGTGTACAGACCGACAGCCTACACGCGCAACTAATTACGTATTAGACAAAGTAACCAATACAACGTAACTATATGTACATCCTATATCAAAGATTGACCATGTTTACGATGCTTTTTTTTCTGCTTAGGGTTGGATGCCTCAGCTCCCAAATGTATATCAGTGTATACATATTCAGCAGCTCCCCTCACTTTTAGAACGTGTGCCTCCTCTTGATCCAAAAGGGATTGTGTAATATTGGCGATCCCTATGGCAATCCCTGCAGACAACCGTGGACGAAGAGCAACTGAGCATCTGGGAGTATCAAACACAACCTTATGAAACACCGGTAAATTTACTTTACTTAAAGTATAATAACATAAAACCATTATTCAAAGGATTTCCCCGTTCTTCGAAGCCATCCACAAGCCATTAGTTCAGGCCTAAGCCTACCTTCTTCCTTCAAAAGAACCTTAGGTCCTGACTTAGCTCTCCAATTTGGTTTTAAGGATAAATGTTTGGGTTTACGCTACCTCGTTGAGAATGAGCAACGTCAGACTGATTCTGGGCGTATTATGACTTCAGTAAACCATTTCAGTGAGGACGTGTAACAGTATGCCTATCTGGAGATTCTCTTACCATCTAGATGAGGTCTATGGAGAGCATGCTTCCGAAATTCAACTTCACGTTGGACGTCATCCTGGTAACTCAGGAATGTTCGTGACCAATGTTTCCATATACCGCAGCTTTGATCAGCCACCACTAACCACCGTTTCAATCTCAACTTATCCCATAAACCTAGCACAAAAATGAACCTTACATTAAAAACCGAGGGACCAGACACCCAAACGAAAGCCGAAGCTGTCATGAATCTGAAAAAAACTCCAGCACGATATCCGGCAATTCTGGGGTGTGCGATTCGAGCCAGCACGCTAAGCCTTAATTAACCAGGACTAATTTCATATTGCATAGCAAAATTATACATCGCAAACAACAAAATGACACTCATCGTGATATTTATATAATAAGATCTACTGTTGTCCGTGATGGTGGTCGGTAGTTCGTGGCATGCGCGCACACATGACACACGCTAGCGCTCAGCGAGATCGCGTTGACTCAATTGACAAAGACACCGATGTGAGGGGTATTCAGAGAGGAGGCGAGGGCGCAGATGCCCCTGGTGACTAGCGACATCTTTCTCTCCTTCGAATATTTAGGCTTTTTCATAGGAATCAAACTATGTACTGGAAACGATGAACCGTATGCATAGCCACGTTGTGTATGGGAGACCTTCCTTGCAGTCTATTTTAACAAAAAAGGCTCCAAGTTATCAATTTCCCATCGGCTCAACAATGTAGAAACACTGGATCGGACTTCGATGGACAATCCCAGATCCACGTTAGATAGGCCTAATCTAGCCTACATGAGTTCGGCGTGGGGAATGATACTTCAGAATCCAGGAACGACGTCCAAAACTTCACCTGTTTTATTGAAATATTATCAAGGAAAACAGTAATGGGTGACACGAAAACCTAGTTTTTCACTATGGCATTAAATTAAAATGTATATATATATTGTGTATTTGGGGGGGTTCATATTGATTTTCCTCTCTTCAGCAGGAAATTAATCATCATCGTTGTCGCCAGTGTCATCACGATATCTGTACTTGAGAATGTAACTCCTAGTTTCTGCGTCGATCCGCTATATCACACTCCCCATGCACCGTTGTCGAAGTCAAGTGAAAAAATGTCTAACTCAAGTGAAAAACACTGTACCACCTGTTACGGCAATGGATAGGCGGCCTCCAGTAACTTACCTCCACGCAGACAGTCGTCGCAATAGCGATAGGAAATAATCGGATTCCCGTGAGACCGATACTTACGCGTCGAGTCAAGTATATTTTGCAACATCAACTCGAAGACATTCGAAGTTTCCTGAGTTACGTTTCACATTCACCGATTCCTTGAGTAATGTGCTATCTACTAAGTCAAGAAATTAATTGGACTTGGGTGAATTTGGCACTGCTAATGCTTTATTATGTGAGACTGTCTTGAATGAACAGTACTTCAAAATCTCGAATCAAGATTCAACCAAGAGAATCTCATCGTACGATATGCATGGTGATACAGCGGGAAAATTTTGACGGCAATATTACCCCAGACGCCTGAAAAATCAATATGAAACTGTTCCCATCTCCCTTTACGCATTGCAATCCACAATGCTCACACTTCATAGTCGCAAAACTGAAAGCCATTATTTTTCAATCCCCCCTGTTTGATGTTGAATTGCAGGAGATCGAGAAATCGAGAGGTAGTGAGAGCAGTATGAGCAGAAGCAATGTCTCTTCATGGTGATGAAATATCTGCCGCTTTGACAAAATACCAAGATGTGTTTCAACAACATACTAATCTCGAAACGATCCTCTCATGCTTGAAAAGAAATAACTTAATCAAGGATGATGAGTACATGCAGCAGATGCAGCAGAAGGAGGAGAAGGAGAAAAACTTAACGTTGTTTCTCTTCGATAAAATTAATCGTGGAGGTGATAATGCCTTTCCGACGTTGTTGAAGTGCCTCGAAGGTAATTACCGGAGTTTAGCAGAAGACTTGTTGAAGGCCGTGGAGGAAAAAAAGGAAGAATATGCAAGGGATCTTCGCTTCAGTAAGTACAGCCAATCCGCTTCTTTTCATATATTTTTTTGTTTGCTGATGCCGTTCCGAAATGGATTCAGTGCTAGGAAAGACGTGTGCTTTACGAATGAATGAACATTTCAGAGTATAACCTTCTCTAGACTCAAGATGCTCCATCAACAGATATTTGATAGTAAAGAGTACAAATGGTGTGCGTGGATCACCTCGAAATACATGACTTCACTTTTTTTTCCCGCTCCTCGTCTGCTCTTGGGGCATCTTGCCGAGAATGCGCTATGGCCGGTGGCAAGCCGACCGATAGGCCGATAGGCCTGAATGAAGCATGGCAGGGTCCGACCCACCCATAAATATTCGATTGAACAGCTCCAGTAGTCAACTTCTCAATAGTCACCCTAGCAGCACAATGACTATCGTAATCCCGATTATGCTGGGCGATGACTTAGCCTGTGTGGAATACCTGTGCTGAACTCCTGCCGGTTTTGATTCTCTTTGGGCACCCTCAATAGAAGCTCCAGTAAAATGGTTGGACCTGAGATACCTTGTACTTCGGTCTTCCCGCATCACTGAGGTCCATCCTTGGGACATGGGCGCTCGAACCATTGAGGAACTTCTCGGCGCGGAGAGTTGTCTTACCAGGATAAATTCTGCAGGCCATCGTCAGCCTGAATAATGGGAAATATCATAGATAGATGGGCATAGATGGGTGCTCGTGGTTGTATAGGGTGTGTCAGATCGCTTGGGAATCGGGGACAACACCTAGGGACTGACAAGCCTGTGTGGTCGTTCCTCTCTTTTAAAACTATCACTTGAGGGAGTACTCTTGAATAGGGTTGAACGCAATAGCATGTAAGACAATGCATGCATTTCTGCATCTAATATATATAGACGATCGTGACTGACTGACTGCAGTCAGATATGCTACGTATACACCATAGAACCCAGCACATCCAGTNGCTGAGTAAAGGAAAAATCATAACTTTGAAATATGTCTCCTTAGCGTAGATTTTGGAGGGAGTTTTTTCAAAATGTATTCTCCACCCTTACAAAAAGGGACACAAGAAAAAATTTCAAGTAAGGCACACAGAATCATAGAGGTAATGATTTTGATGAAAAAATCAAGACATTCGACCCCATATGTCACGCATGTCAATGGGGACGTGCTTTAAATACGTGTTTCCCATTTCGCAAAAAATGAATTAATCACTATCCAAGGTAAGGAAGCGCCGAAGGCGCGACCATAGCGAGTTTGTTTGCCCTTCGGGCAAACAAACTCGCTAGTATACCATAATCTCCCAGATAAGTAACAATGCATTTCCTCATTCTTGATGCAACGCTTTCTAACTCTATCCCATTTTTACTCTATCCTCTCGCAGAATTGGGTTGGCAATCTCCACGTGACATTGAAACGCCCCCGTCCCCAGATAGGTATGTGAATGCCGTGACACACTCCAAGTAGCTATAAAAAGATCCAAGTTTGAAGTCATACATGCATGAAAATGTTCATTTTCCTTGAAGCACTGTTGTAGATGCAGAGCCAGCCAAGAATAAGCAAAAAATGTATGGTCATGATAGCGAGGACATATTCGATTACTCTGCATCCTCGTCGACACCTATGCACGCTGGGGACGATGGCAATCTTCATGATCCTTTGGTGAGTCGTTTCCATACTTATTGTAGGGCAGCTTGCTGAATGATTAACTTGTTTCGAAGCTTAGGTACATTCTTTTGTCGCCGGATTGGTAGAAGTCGTGCATCTGGATGCGAATAGCGGGAAGAAAAATATTTATGAATTTTGTAACGAGTTTTGACATTTTGAAATTTAACATTCTCGGAAGTGAACGTTAGTCCCATCAATTTCCGTCTTTCTATTATGCTAATCAGAGAAGCTAGAGAAATTTCAGCCAAAACCCTGTGCAACGAGGACAACTTGATCAACATCTGGAACGCTTCTTATGTCATCAAACGGAGTGTCTAAGGTTTCTCCATTTCATGGTTTGAATCTCTATTCTTTCAGGTTAAGTGCACGTGTCAGTTTGGAGAAAGACTGAACAACATCGCAATTCCAAGCACATGCCGTCAGGAAATTAGATTTGATATCCGCGACCACATTCAGGTCAGTGGCACGAGCAACATGGCACCATATACCATATGCATAAAAAAGTTCCAGGACTGGTCTTTGGACGTGAAAACGACGTAGACAAGTTAGGCTTCAGTATGATCCTCTTCGAAAAAGCTCCCTTGGCTGGCGATAAACTTCTCACGTTTTTAAAGAGCATGACACTGACCTAACAGCACATACCATTGAAGCAACATTGTTTCGTTGTTGATTTAACATCCAGACGTTGAATCAACGTTGAATTAATGTTGATTCAATGTTATATGCTACTAGAGTGGCTGCCAGCCATTCTAAGCAACCACTTTCAGCACGTTGGTTGCAGTTGATTGGAGAGAGCCTGCGTCGATTAAGCTGCGGCCATTCAGGTGGAACTTCATCTGGGAGACAGGGTGAAGTCACAAGTCCTGAGATCCGGTGAATAGGGAGGATGTGAGATCATTCTCCCCGCACGATTGGTTAGAAATTATAGTACGACCAAAGGACTGATGTAGCGGTTACTGCAAACAAGATCAGGAAGGGTATCCACAGTTTCCAGAGTATGGCTTTTCAATGGCCGTTCGCTGAATTTGTCGTCTTTATTGAATTCATGCCCTTCGCAGAATCGACAGTGCAACTCGCAAACGCACGAGAATTAGGATATCGAACAGCCGTACTAAGAAAACTGAGCAGGCCCATTCTCAGCTTGTCTGCAGCAGCCTCCGGCAATAAATCAGTACCATGGCAGTGCCATATGATTTTTGACCTATCGTAGTGTGAAATGGCCTACATCATCAATATTCACCGCACCTCAAGACTTGTGACTTCATACCGTTTTCCAGGTGAAGTTCCATCTGAAAGGTTGCAGCTTCGTCGACGCAGGGGCTCGAAAATTAGGTGTAACCAACGCGTTGAAGGTGGTTAGCGAGAATGGCTTACAACCAGTGTTCCTGCTCTTTACAAACGTGGGGAGAAGTGTATCGCAGGCTAGGGGAGATATTTCGAAGGAGAGCGTACTGAAACCTAATTTTTCCCCGTAATTTTCTTGTACAAAGGTCAGTCCTGGAACCTTTTGACGGGTCCTCGAAAGTGACAGATATCGTGCTTCTGATTCATTAGTGTCCCTGCATTGATATTCTTTTCATTTAATGAAGGATGCTGAAAGAAAAACAACTATCTGCAGAGCCGTGTGAAATTTCACACATTGCCAGGAAATGTATGGATCACCAGCGTTTTTGACTGCTTTCATTGCTGGATCCTCGACGATGCAGCAAGTCGTGGCTAGCTAGCGACGCTGCATATTTATTTTGCCCAAATGCGACATGCACTATATCTCTTTAAGTTTGGTATATTTCTATGCAGCTATCGAAAAATTGAAGCTCTTTATTAGTTATTTCTAAGTGATCAAATAAATCATTTTCATTTTTATTCACTGTTCTGCAAGGGAAATCAATTATTTGGGTCTTAGCTTTTTTTCATACCCACTGTTTCAGGAATTCCATATCCCAATGAATAGCTTCCGGGACTGATCGAAATTTGACATTGAAACCGGAAAAGAGTTGGAAAGAGGCAGATCATTTCTTGTACGCAGGTCTATGTCATGCGTAGTAATGTGGCGAAGTAATGTATAATGTAGTAGTGATGTAATGTAGTAGCATTGTAGTAATGTAGTAGCGAAGTAATGTGTAGATTTTAGAAGCAACTGGAATAATATTTAAACTAGTTTCTTTTATTATTTTATTCAGGTGTACTTGGGCGGTGGCAAAGCATTGCCTTTCAGCGAGGCATCCAAGGAGTATGTGAACCGATACTACACAAAGGTTGGGGAGACTCATCATTCTTTCCCATCGGGCTTCCTCCTCAGAAAGGAGGAACTCGACGAGAGAGAAGGTCTACAATATATTCTTTCAAGTGAGAAAACAGAAATATACAGAGGGACTTCATCATACCGCAAGCAATGCGATGACCATGTGTGAGAAAGACATGCATGTTTTCAAGTCTATGTGTGGGCCCTTCCTAAACGATTCTGCCACAGTTGTTGCTTTACCTGCTTTTCCTTTCATAGAGAGGGTGAAGCTGCGTATATTCCTTAATTGTGACAGGTGTCAGTGGAAAATCTTGACGAGAGACGATCTTACGAGTCCAGGAGCCCTTCGACGATTCCTCAGAAAGAACGACGTGGAAGAACTGCCTGGAACGATTGCAAAGTGCACACAGAGAGCAAACATATTGTTTCAGGATATATTTTCCCTTTACATCTGTGGATCATCTTCCGTTGAAGTGCCACGAACTCATTGTGAGTATTTTGAAGACAGCACTGAACAAATGGAAAAAGCGTTGTGTATTTTGACTCCGGATCAGAAGAGACTCGTGGATGAAAGATCATGGCTCCTCCTCATTGCGGGAGGGCCAGGCACAGGAAAGACTATTGTAGTGAAAGAAAGAGCAAAACAACTTGGTACAAATGATCCCAATGCGGAAGTGCTTGTAGTGAACCTTCCCGGGGGACTTCTGACAAAAGACTATCGGGATACCATACAAGAAAATTGCACTGATCAAGGTCAGATGACAATCGGCACGTTCTTGGAGCAAAACGAATGATTGCGTGAAGGAGAATGTGTCCTTGTTTCAATTGAATTATTTTCTCCGTGTTCAGTGTCATATCTTCCAAGCTTTAAGAGTTCGACATGCATGCCATTTATGAAAGTCTCTCATATTGTACGGAATTGAATTTCGTAATATAATTATTCAAGAGGTCAATGCAAGATGGATCAGTGGGAAACATGACAAAGATTGGATATTTGGTACAACATTTTTAACAACAGTTGCACTAAGATGGTTCCTTGTTATGCTCAGCAGCTTGATTTGCAAAGAGTTAGCAGTACCCTAGCTTGTATGATAATATTTGGGTTTTTGTTGAAATGCTTATCATGAGTATAGTATTTGGTCAGGGAAATGCAGAAGAGGAGTAACAGAGGGGCGAATGCAGATTCATTTCTTGCTCGACCTTGATGGTGAACGTAAATTTCCACACAATCAGTTTTCAAGACTCATTTCACCCAATTTCATCATCATTGATGCGTCATGCATGCCCTGATCTTTATTGCCAGCGTTGGCTTTCGATGAGTCGGAAACTGCTCTAATTTTAACAAAAACTAAATGACGAATGAGAATCGGGAGTCCTTGGAGAGACTAATGGAAAATCTGACTTTCGGTATTCTCATACGTACTTTCAGGTCTGAAGAACATCACGATATTGGATGGAAAGGAAGAGTGTATATTGGAAGACCGTCAGGAACTCTTCGCCTTCCTCCGGAGAGAGGGAAAGGGGAAACACGTGCTGCTGGATGAAGTTCCCCTCACTCTAGGGATCCAAGGTCGCCTGGATGAGATGAGGCTCTCAGTATATTGGAAGACCGTCAGGAACTCTTCGCCTTCCTCCGGAGAGAGGGAAAGGGGAAACACGTGCTGCTGGATGAAGTTCCCCTCACTCTAGGGATCCAAGGTCGCCTGGATGAGATGAGGCTCTGACTCGTGACCCGCCTCCAAAGATGAAACTTTCCCGTACACTCGTCAGAGTGAAAGAGTAAGGCAGGCTTACTACAGCGGATGTGGGCCCTATATTCTGAGGTCCTGTAGTTCTAGCGTCTGCGACTTATGAAAATCTTGAATGTTGTGAAAAGGAACACACGTAATGTTACTGACTTGTTCTTGGCCCTTGGAAATTATGTACGCAGGATATTTGTTTGCCAGGAACCCACTATTCGTGAAATGGTATTTTGCGAACCTCAGAGAAGAGAATTGATCCCTACATTGTTTCCCATACCATCTTGCTCTGAACTTCATGATATTTGCGAGGACAAAGAGACTTGCGAAGCCGTTAGGTCTTCCTATGTCATTCTGAAAGGCATGGATAACTGCATCAAACATCAAGTGGATAACATGGATACTGCATCAAACGGGCCAATATACATTGTTGTGGACACCATCGTACGAAGAAATCGCCTGATGGTTATTCTTAAACACTTATATGGCACAGAAGTTAGATCCTTGGACACGTTTGAACGAATTTGTGAATCACCATCCGGCTCCATTTTCATTGTGACAGGTGATCAGATTCTAGGGCATCACATTAGAGACCCACTTTTTATCCTAGACTTGCAGGATTGCAAATGGAGGAATTATATTCGAATGATTTCCTCATGCTATAATAATATAATTATTTTTTTGGACGAGGAAGCTCTTAGCACTGGAAAATATTCCGAGATTGTTCCGAAAAAGACGATTGAGAAAATGATGGCTGCGAATAAGGTGGTATATGAGGAAGGACTCTTGGAGAAGTTGGAAAGTGCGCGGAAAATGAAAGGCACCAGGTCTGTTGCGCAACTTGACGAAACATCAGGGAACCAGTCTATCCCACTTACCAAATGGTATGCAGGTTTGCAAGGATTGAAATTGATCCGTGAAATTGACGACTTTCTTCTTCCTAAGACTCCACTGACTGTCATCTTCGGACCCCCTTCTTCTGGGAAAAGTAAGCAATTGCTGCAAAGGATCAACCAACTCGTGGATATTGCTCGTCAAAGCCACAACGAGTACGGAATACTCTTACTCCATATGGGGAGCGCCCTTTGTCAAAAGGACACTTTGGATCGCCTCAGCAGTAATCCGATAAACATGCTTGACATTGAGAGAGTGAAAAGCTTGTCTCCCGTAGAGATGATCAAATACGGAGGAGTGGCAAGGGTGCAGTGGAAATGCCACTGTTCAATCATCCATATTTATGTAGATGATTATTGCATCGAAGCTGTAGACGCTGAGAAAGAAATAGAAGAGTGGACACGGGCGCTGGAAGAATTAACCAGGGCAACTCTAACCCTCACCCTGACGGTCGTTTTTCAAACTCATTCTAGAGGCGGTAGAGAAATCTCCATGGAGAAGCTGATATCGTTTTTCCAAGATCGCAATGATTCGAAGGTGATCAAGTTACATGAACCTGGGACATCCCCTGACTGTTGCACGAGCAAACAGCTTCTCCACCACATTTATAACAACGAGACATGTAACCCTTTGCAGATGGCAGCCAAAACCCTGCCCACAGGATCGCGCCCGGGGGCTTGGGTCATTGGTTCCAAGCCTAAGCGTATCAGCATGAAATACCTCTGTCCTGGCAGTCACCTGGATTTGAGTTGCAAGGGACAAGAATGTTGCTTGCCATATATAGGCGCGTATGTCTGTTTTCTCTCCGCCTTGTCGCAGGAGATACTTGGTGAAGTTGTTTATGTGCTCATGCCTGATAGAAAGCTAATGAACTTTCTGCAGACAATTAGTGGAGAGCACGCGAGAAGGCTGCACTTTTTTCATCCTGAAGAATTCCGAGGGTGTGAATCTAGTGTTACCATCACAGTAAATGTGGATGATTCTTGGATTTTGGAAAGCCTGTCCAGAGCAAAGACGCACCTCTACATCATTGACTGCTTACCAGAGCATCAGCAAGTTTGGCGCACAATGCAAGAAGAAGGACGCATCGAGGAGGAGGTTCTTACTCACAACGTTCCTCTTGAATCCGGAATCCTTCTCAGCCTGAATAATATTGGAAAGTTCCTCATATTTGTGAGTTTCTCATTCACTGTTTTATTGAAACTTCAGTTTTACTTGCCTCTCCCTTTTCTCAGTCACGAAGCTCCCAAATCTTTTCCCTCGCAACTCCTCTGATCCTCAATTGTATCGGGTTCACTCTCTTCATCTAATTTCCATTGGAATTAGATTTAAAGAGAGATTAAAGTTACTTAAGTGAATAAAAACTCCACTCACTGGATTCAATTATTTTTGGAAAATGCTGAATTAAGAATCGTTTCCTCCTCCTTTCTTATAAAAAAAAATGAAGGCGCTTCAAAATTCACTTGTCGGAAAGGATTCGACCCCACCTCAATTCGATGCACCTTGCTTATAGACCTTCCGTCCTGGAAATGTCAATGATCTTGATTCCACCATCCGCTATCCAGGTTAACTACGATTTAGTGGTGATATGACGCATCGTCCTCCTTCATAGGGTACTGCATAAAATTCAGCAAAAGCAGAGCGATCACCTAGGCTTCCAAATTAAATTACCACATTTTTGGAATGATTATGAGGGCGGGGATCTGTACAACGCGTCGGTATATGGTTAAAATGAAACGAGCTTCACAAGAGACTGGACTATGTTCCATGAAGAAACTATCCATGGTTGTCTTGCCCACAATCCAGTAGGACATAGTGATTTAAATTTCATAAATGTGAGAAGAAAAAAACAAATGAAACGACTCGAAGTGACAAGGACATATTTATATGGTGCAATTATCATGGGATGACATGTAGAACATAAGAAAATTAAGATGTGAAGAACATAATGTTACTCCTTCGAAAATCGTAGGAATGGTTAGTCACCGGAGGTAGCAGAAACTTTACCTAAATGGTGAGGAATGCTTTTAATTTTAGAATGTTGATGACTGAACGCAGGTGCATCTTTAGTGTGATATCCCCATCGAAGTTAACTATGAATTTTGGTGAGAGTACCACTTATCAACAACTGTCATCATGTTGAAGTGTATAACATTTTCTTTACATAGGATTGCCCAAAATGTGAGGAATTCTCTCATCTGGGATTGCTGAGTGTCTATAGAAGAAGAGGGAAACTGGATATAAGGGAACATCTGAAAGTATATAAAGGTGAAAGACCCCCAGAGGAAATTGCGAGCGCATATGTGTCCCAGGACTACCCTGAAGCATATGTTAAGTCTTACTCCTTGCCTGAGGGGTTCATTTTGAGCGACAATAAGTTTAATGATCTAAAGACAAAGGCTTTCAAAGGCAAAGAAGACGTGTCCTTGCCATTGGACCAGCTGTCCATTGCTGTGGTTTTCGATCGAGTGAAGCATGCGTTGAAGGATGTGCCATCACTGATTATGGCTGATTACGAATTTACAGATACCTTCTTCAAGGGAATCAATCAGCAACAGAAGGATCATTTCATCAAGAATTTCGGAGTTACAACGAAGGACCTAGAGACCGGGTGTCATGGTGTCTTTGGCATTGGAATATCTGGCAAGGACATAGTGGGACTATTCTTTCAAGTTAAAGCCACAACGTCAAATGCTAACCACAAAACAATCCTTGATTCGTTGGCAAAAGCAATGAAGCAAGTCAACAAGGACTTCAACGTGTTTCGGGTTGTGTGCGGGAACTTCCTAAATTCGATAGTAAAGTTAGCGGGATTCGTAGCCCTCCCGATGCTCCCGAAGTCGAAGTTGCAGAAAGAGATCAAATGTAAAGAATGCAGGGCACGAATCCTCACCTCAGAAGACTTGGACGGTCCAGGAAGTTTCACAACGTTTTTGGACAGACAAGGGATAGTATTAGAGAAGACATGGGACCGGAATCCGGAGTCCCTAGTTTTGAAGACCTTCAAGGAGATCTTCGACCTATACGTCTATGCAGCATCGGGATTAGACCTACCTCGCAACCAAACGCAATTGTTAATCAAGAGCGAGGGACAAATGAAGAAGATGTCGGAAATTCTCACACCGAAGCAACGAGAATCAGTGATGAGCAAAGAAAAGTTTATGTTCATCTGCGGAGCTCATGGGACAGGAAAGACATTTCTGATCAGGGAAAGAGCAACTGAATTGGCAAAGACTGGTAAAGTATTGGTAGTGAATTTGGCTGGAGGACTCCTCACTGAAGAATATCAACGTTACTTCAGAGGTGAGTGAGACTAATCTGCTCATGTTAACCATGCCGAATCGCGCTAATAAATCTCGCTGCTAAATAGTGGAATCATGCTGGTAGACTCGTAATCGCTTCGACATTGATGTATGTTTGGAAAGTGCTGTCATTTTCACTTCTTTTTATCCATAATTCCCGGCTGAAAGACGTCACTCATGAGGAACATCCCGAATAACCCGACATTCTCTTAGTCCATGCTGAGTCCGTGAACATTATTATTCATTATCATTATTTATGGTTAATGCGTTCACAAAAATCGGCTTTAAAAATTAGTTTCGCACGAGTGGCTGGTCCTACATGAATACACCTATCATGAAATCACCATCCATCCATATCCATATTATCAGTACATTAGAATACGCTGAGATTCATGGTAGGTGTAGCCTATGGCCTATAAAGCTTTAGCCCCACAAGAACATAGGCTAGGTAGTCCCTCATCCTATATGCCTTTGCTTTTCCGGATCATAGGCTTGGTAGCCAATAGCCCTACGAGATTTATCCTTTCCATGTCATAGGCTAGGCGCGTTTCGCAATTCGTCCATGCAACTGATTTTGCCTACAAGGCTTTGCCTCCTGCAGGACCTAAACTGCGTGGGATTTGTTAAACAGCTTAAGAATATGTGATATGATTTGATGCGCCCGCATTAGAATAGCGGTGAGGCTGCGTAGGTCTGCACTGATCTATGAGCAAATATGAAGATATAACGGAGAGGAGGGGTGCATTGATTGTAGAGCGACATAAGGCTGTCGACATGTAGTTTAATGCTGATTCCAGACAAAAACAGTTTTGTACGAACACCTTGCACCACTTTCGCTCGATTTACATAGGGTATATTACAACTGCGTTGTTAGAGTGCCCTTAAGTTGTTTAAATGATGGCGGGATGCGTAGCTTATGGACAGCAAACCATGAACATTGTCCGCTCGTGCTGCAATACCTTTGACACACACTGTAGATACTGTACAAATAAATGAAGAGGATATTGCCATTTGCCCTAATTTCTGAATATTCCCACATTTCCAGGCATTCCTTGAAGCTGATAATTTTTTGTTTCATTGGTTTTTTCATTTGCTGTTATTAGCAAGAAGTTAACATGGATTGGATTGTTGAATAATTCTGAATCTTAATCCCAGCAAAAAGGATAAAAAATAATCCACGCGCAAAGTTCAAATCGGAAGAAGGAAAATATGTAGGAATACTGAGACCTGAATTCGGAGCAGGTGAAAATAAATGTTTTGATAATTTGCGATATTTAAATTAATCTCACGCCATTCTTACCAATATAATATATATAGACGATCTTGACTGACTGACTGACGCTAGTTCTAACCATGTTCTAGAGAAGTTAGAAATCTGAAACTTGGTATACAAGTAGCTATTGGGATGGAGAATTCAGAAAAAATCCAATTTTGGAGGTACATGCCCTGGTTGACATTTCAGTGGGGTGACTGACTTTGCAAGCCTAGGTCTAGCCCCCCCAGACGGAGGTTTAGGTTTACGCCATTCTCATGCACACATTCCTTCCTCTGTCACTGAAGAAAGTGCATGTAACTGCTATGTTGTTCACTTAGGAGGAATTCCGACTTCGAGAGGGGGGTGGGGTTACATGCCCTGGGGGCAATTTTCAAGGGGGGGGGGGTGATTTCGCAGGCCCAGGTCTAACCCATGGATGGGCGCTTAGGCCAATACCATTCTCATGCACACTCTTTTTCTAAAGAAGAGGAATGGAGAACAAGCAGCTGTTGGCTTGCAAACTACAGATAACTGTTCGACATTAGAGTTACGTGCCCTGAAGGGATTGATTCAGCAGGCCCATATCTAACATTTGATCGACACTCAGGCCTACATCGATCTCGACTCAATGGCTTCGAGGAACTTTTCGTTCTATTTGAACGGGAAACTTTGTGTTAGCATGCGGCGCGTGGTCTTTCCCCTATGCCTTTCTAAGTCATAGGCTAGGTAGAAGGACTTGGGCTGATGCGTACCGGAATGTTTGTGCATGTGGTTTCTTTTTTTGTAGCAGGGAGACGGCAAGGAAGACTTTCCCAAGACTTTCCGATTTAGAGTGGTTATGTCCAATGCAGGACGTTTAGACCAATGCCATTTCTAAGCTTATACAGCCTCTAAGCAGGAACGTAAATAGCCGTGTACTGCCTTCATGAGTGACGTATTTCCTCATGTACAACTGTATGTAGCATTAGGTAGAGTTAGATGAATGGATTCCATAAAAGAACTTGTGCCTCAATGTAGATACGAAGGTAATGAAAGAACTCCCCATACAGTGCACGCACTGACAAATGTTACTTTGTGATCCTCATGCTACAAGCCACATGGCGTTAATAAGAATATGTTCTAAGACACCTTTTTTTAAGGTGTCAGAGCCAAAGGTGTGGGAATTGAACCCATGAGCAAAGGAGTTTGACCGCATTACTAGGAGTGAGCATCGAAAACGAATGCCTTAAACTGAAATACATGAGTAATTTCCTTTCGGTCGTAGAGCGCCGAAGGCGCATCAATAGCGAGTGAAAGAATACATTGACTCAATGTGCAGACATGAGATGGTCATTTGCATCATAAAAGTCAACATGACGCCACTAGCATCCCGGGTGTCACAACCATTACCCACTACACAATGCGAAACTAGGCCATATGGCCTGGACACACATTCCAAAGGGATGAAGGTAGTTATGACCACCCCCAGCACATGGTTTGCCTCGTCTCTGCACTATTATACTTGTATTAACGGATGTAAAATTTGGCAAGCTCTTCATGTTCTCTTGATCTTCATGATCAAGACTCGTGCCCTCCGTGAGCCCTGCACAATCCAGCGATGGTGATGCTACCTGGGATGATGGAAGCTCCATCTCGAACTCAAACTCAGGCAAATGTCCTTCCCGTGTCATTATGTTTACCCTGCAAGTTAAATGATCCAACTCTACGTCGTTCGCTACTGCACTGTAAATACCCAAAAATACCTTATATCCACTGTGTATCCCGAGCTATGAATGTCTAATCAACGAACGCTATTGGGATATTCGCGAAAGCTAACAGCAAGATAAAACTTCTCAATTTCAATATCGATTGTCTGGAGCTCAGCACTTTATTGCAGCAAAGACAATTTCTAATGTGAAAAAAGATTCCTTACATAAAATCTCAGGGAAATGTTCATTCTTGAGTCATGTGAATGTGGGTAGGCACAGATAATCAAAAGATTCGTTTGCTTCTCGAGGATGAAGTGATTTAAATCGCACACGTAATTGCATAAGATGCATAGTACGAAGACAAAACAGCTGTGGTAAGGGGCTCCCGTTTCCCCAGGGGTTGTTTTCTTTAATTGCTCTCATTGACAATATATTTATCTAGATCGATAGGGGAGACGGGAAACCGTTACACACGGGTAATTCTGGAAAAAATGGTTTTATTTAAATGAATTCATGTATTTGCTCGATCCTGATTTGATACAGACGTCTCCCATTGTTTTCAGATTCGAGGAATTCGACACAGTCTCATGCAAAGCCTTCCTTTGGACGGTCCAGAGATATTCCCGAGAGTGAAGAAATGATACCCCAAAATAGATGTATTAAAAGAGGTATGTCAATATGATGAACAGATTTCCATCCCACCGTTTGATATTTGCAGCTTATATATCGTAGCCCTTGAAGGAAGACATATTCTGATTTATGCTTCTGAGAACATCATTAAATATCCCATCAGAAGCCTCAGGTCAATACTATGCAGAACTGAAAGGTATACAGGGTCAGTGGCGGATACAGGGGGGGGGGCGGGGGGGGCGACCGCCCCCCCTATGGCCAGGTTAGGGTTTGATTTATTTATTCAAAATAGCATCTGCATTAAATTTTATTGGAGCCAGTGAAATAGATACTCAAGTTCTTACCCCAGACGAAAAATGAAGGCGAAAGGACGAGGAATGGTGGTAGGCGGGGTGGGGGGTAGGTANACTCAAGTTCTTACCCCAGACGAAAAATGAAGGCGAAAGGACGAGGAATGGTGGTAGGCGGGGTGGGGGGGGGGGGTAGGTAGGAACTTTGGAACCGCCCCCCCTATGAAAAATTTCTATATCCGCCACTGTACAGGGTGTTCCAAATGTTTCTGACCCACCCCCACAAAATATAGCTAAATACTATGTCAGCCACTAAGAAAACATCCTGCTTATCTACTAGGGCTACATCCGGGCGATCAGGTCAGGTAGAGAAAAGACTGTGCCGATGCAGGTCGGAGGTCCATAGCACTAGGCTTGCTTTGCGTTCCACTTCATTAGCGCTTTCGCTGCCAAGTCATTCTTTGAGGGTCGTTACCCTGAGGCCAAGGTAATCCCCATAATTCTGGTGTGCATGCCTCAAGCGTTTCCGCGAAAAGTGGGGAGGGAGCCTCTGGAGATGATGAACGGGGTGGATGCAATCGACAAGCCGTAATGAGGACACTTTGAGTTTGTCCGCAATGGCTGCCGGAAATCAAACGGTACCTACTGAATTTCTAACCAATGTTGGAGTACCATTGCTACCACATTCTTCGTATTCTTTGGAAGTTTGCAACTTCACGCAGATTCCAAAAGTGAGTTGCTTTCTATAAATGGCCGCCGCTTCGAAGTCACGTCGCTTGCCAGTCACCTGCGACCAACGCGTAGGACAAATTTGCCAAGAATGGCTTACAGTCTGTTCTAAGTTCTTCCGAAACGAAAGGAAATGTGTTTTGCAAATAAAATTGATATAGAGGCTTGGTTGGAAAAAAATTTAAATAACTTGAATATTTCATTTGAATAAATTCTGCGAACTGACTTGAAAATGTAAGGACACCTTGTTGACAAGTTTCTTAAAGAGCTATTGAAGTATATGCGTCCTTGCCCTTCTACTCTTGAGTTATGGCAGATTTAATCGATTTGGTAAAATTTTCCGAGTTAACAGGCATGTGTCTGCCAATGGTGAGACAGAATTCCACATTTGATTTTTGCTCAATAGATCAGTTTCTCTGGACGGATCTTCGCGACAAATTAATAGACCGTTGTCAAGTGTGTACTCAGCCATAGAAGTTCATGCATCTGCACGAACTTTCAGGCATCCTCATGCAATTTGGATTCGTGCCTCGCAAAGGCAGTCGCATGGTTGCTTACTCAAGGTTCACGTTAACTCGCTACGGCAAGTCCCTGACTAATAATAAAAACAAAAATAAAATGAATAATAATAACAATGTTATTTATTGGGCCAGAAGATAGAATGGACAGCAAAAAAAGAGAGACAGTATATACAAATGAAAATCAGCCTTGAGGCTGGTTGTCCCTGGAAAGAGAGGCAGAAATGCTTAGAGGATCTCATTAGGGGGATACACCGCAGTATATATAAATAAATAAACACGAGACTATGATGATTAGTACATGGTTTGTAGGTGTATTTTTAGACTGTTTTTAAATTTGTAATGAGCAGGAATGTTGCAGATGTTAACTGGGAGTGAGTTCCAAAATTGTGAAGCTCTGTCATGGAATGAACAATGAAAGGAAATGATTGTACCAGAGGGAATGCATCGTTTTTCTTTCATTCGCAAAGCGTGTATTGTGCTGGTGAGTGGGAGCTGTGAAAACTTGATGATAGGATGGGGAGGGGGTGTTCAGAGTTTTGTGGCATAGGGATGCAATTTCAAAGTGCGCAAGATTATCAAAGTAAAGCCAGTCAGATTTTTTAGAAGCAGTGCGGATGGGCGACGTGCTGAACATTTGTGGATTATTCTTAGGCATTTTTTTAATTTGGGAATTTATTCTATCTAAGATATTGGATGAGGAGCAAGAAATATATATAGGGAGGCAATATAAGATGTGAGGGAGTATGAGGGCATTAGCAAGTACTTGGATTTCTCTAGTAGAGATTAATGGAGATATAGAGCGAATGTAGTACAGATTTAGATTAATTTTTTAATGATGGAGAGGCAATGTTCTTTATAAGAAAGGTGAGCATCTAGGGTTGGGCCAAGGAGTTTGACTTTTTGAAGTGATTGGATGGGCTTAGAGTTTAAAGTAAGGCCATGTAAGTCTTTTATACAGGATGATGGAAACTTGTTGGGATGGGCTGTAAGTATGGAGTGGGTCTTACTGACATTTATAGGCATTTTATTTTTGTTAACCCAGTTTTGCAGATTGGGAAGTTTAATTTGGAGTCTCCTTAACGACCAGGGGATTTAGATGTGAAAAGTAAATTGTGGTGTCTTCTGCATACATATCAACTTTAGCTTTTTTATACTTATGGGAAGGCCATTTATGTATAGGATGAAAAGTAATGGGCCAAGAATTGAACTTTGTGGGACACCTATATTAAAATTTGGGAGAGGGTCAGAGGTGGTAATACTCCATTGAATCAGTTCCTCATTGCATTCATTTCATGAGGAAATCTATCGACGCGGTGAGCCATTAAAAAATATACAAACTTGAAAGAGTAGAGTCATAATAATGACACCCTCATGCGCTCGAAAGGAATCTGAGTGAGAAATATTTAAATGAAGTGAATGTATACATGAATGAATTGAAATGCATGCTAAACAGATGAAGAGGAGATTCAAGTAATTGACGGGAGAGATGAGGCCCTCGAGGAGAATATTGGAGCATTGAAGAAGTACCTGTTGGAGAAGGGGAAAAATAAAAATATCCTCATAGATGAAGTCCCCATCACACTCGGATTCCAGGACATCATCACACCAGAAGCTGTCACCAAGCACTGGGAATGTATCTTGGACGAGATAAATCAAATAAAGTCAATGACTGTCTCCTTCAGACCCATTGACCAGTCATACACGAGAGACATACCCCTCCTGGACGTGAAACCCAGAGGTTGCCAGATAAAAATCCTCGAAGAAGTCAAGAGGAATAGTAGGAAAATTGCCGAGTTGCTCATGGCAATAAGGTGTTTCTTCAGCCGAAACGTGTTATCTCTTGAGAAGACAGTTCGAATGGACATAGATGAGTCTGCAGGAGGATTTCTTCCAGCTCTCCATTCCATTCCCTCTTGCTCATCTCTTCACCCCAGCAAATGCCAGGAGAAGATGATCTGCGAGGCTGTAAGGGCATCACATGCCATTGATTCGATACGCAATCAATGCTCCATATCATCGAAAGAGCGCCCGCTATTCGTCGTTGTTGATAGCGAGAAGAGAAAGAATGCCCTTGTAAACATAATTATGTCATTTTTCCCATCTATTCCGTTCCTCTTTTTCTCCAACCGCCGGCGGATATGGCGAGGGAATGGGAACTTAAACGGATCGTCCTCTCTTGTAATCGTCACCGAGCACGAAATGATGGGATGCTACCCGAAGAATGTCATTATCATCCTGGATTTCCCATTTACGCAGTGGAAGAACTACAACCGATTGATACCATCCACTTTAGAAAACAAGATCCTTGTGACGGAGGAAGAGGAGTTGAGGACGGGAAAGTTTTCTCGTCTCACGAAGGAAATTTTTGGATGGAAGATCAAGGAGGGAAACATCGATGGGGCAGATCTCAGTCGAATACTAGAAAAGGCATGGCAAGCTTACGATAACAAGAAAATCGAGCATTTGAAGGATGATGCTTTCTCTCGATCACGCTTTCCTGGAATGGACATTGATTCGGATGGAAAGGACGAACAGAAAATTGCAGACGTAGACAGGATGCTAAAGTCTTGGCTCAGTGGAATATTTGGTTTCCCAGCCTCAGGAAAATCAAGTAGGATAGATATTTTGATCAGAAATGTGACGGAATCTTCGGATCATCTCATTCTTCTCCATTGCGGATCTGACCTGTCTTGGGAAGCTTACCGAGAGCGCTGGGGGAATGAGGATCATGTGAAACTTGCTTATCTGGATCCAAGCAAAATCAAGTCTGTCGATGACATTCTGGACCATATAGTGAGAGTTAAAGAGAATAAAGCTAAATTGAATAATAAAAAGAAAAAAAAGGAAAAGGAGGAGGAGAAACATGTAGTGAGGAAAGAGACAGTTCCCCTGTTCGTAGTGGTCGAAGACTGTCCTTTGTTGAAGGACTTTGAGGGCGCTAAGGAGAGATTACAAGAAATGAATACAAAGCTCATACTCGCATTCAGGCCACATTCAGATGACACCTCAGGCATCGCGGTGGAAAAAGCTGCGCGAATGATAGATGGAAAAACTGACTGCACTGCGATTGTTATTCGATCTCAACCGATGAACGTGGCTCTCGTGAAGTATATACAACGACACGAAACTCAAACTGCACTGTCCTTGCCTGCAATGTCCGCATCGATTGTCCCAGGTCCGCCAGTCCGATTCATCAGCATGAAAAACTTCAAATGTTCACAAATACATTCAGGGTACATATGTTCTGGGAATATGTCATGCAGTAAATATGCTACTGCTGCATTATCCCTCTCCCAGGCTGCCCTTTTAAAGGCTCCAGGCATTTCACCTTTCATCCTAGTCACAGATGAAAACCTACTAACGTCGTTGGAAACTTGTAAGTCCGACCCTGATATCGTAGTGCTGCATCCTAGGAACTTTCGTGGGTGCGAAGCTTCGGTCGTAGTCTCGGTTAACGTGAACGAAGACTGGTTGCAGGAAGTAATTTCCTGCGCCAGGACTGGACTCGTCATCATCGACAACATACCTAACCATCAGCATCTTTGGGACACCATGACCCAAGAAGGACGCGTGGAGGCCGTGCATGACACTTTTCCCAGTTACAGTCAAGAGTATCCAAAGATCCTACTGAGACTGGATGAGAAAGAAAGGTTTCTCAAAGTGAGTCTTTCATTTCTTCATCAGAGACTCCCTTTTATTTTTCAAATGATATCCGACAAGGCGGCCTACGCATTGCCTCTAATTATATTTTATACTCGGAACTTCACTAAGATACATAGCACAAGAATCAGTACTGTAGAGTAAGACTAGCCCGATATTGAGCATTAACGACAGAGCATGAGGATTTATAGCAGAGAGCCCTACGATTTCTGGAATGAAGGGTTCGCGTCGTTGAAGTGAGGCCTGAGAATCACCTTGGAATGGAATTCTATCACGAACCACTAGCCTTCATTGGAAACACATGGTATGGATGGAGACGATGATTGATAGAGAACAGCAGACACATTCAGATGACGTTCGAGAAAAAGTTAATCTTGGTATAACGTTTCCTGTGAAATACATATTTCAATCTCAAAGTCTCAAGGACTTTATGGAAACTTCCACGACTCCGGGATTCATTGTTACCGAAAATTTTTCTTTCATTGGCGCCTTAGAGCCAGTCTGTCATTGCACATTTCAGGCACAAATTGCTTGGTCGTTAATACAACTTTTGTTTTCATTTTGACTTCAATTCCCTTAAATCATTTTATTCATATCATTCCGTGGTGCATCTGCTACTGTATCATGGACTCCAAATATTGACAAACATCGATGGGTGACACGCTCAGATGGAGCAACATTAACACTAAGTTGCCTACGACATGCTCTCTGAGCCGTAATGATGGAGCACCCATTCTTAAAATAGAGTTCAACAATAACCACACGCTGTTGTACTGTCCATCTGATGACGATTAAAACCTCAATTACCACTGTATTCTGAAACAAACAGAAATGGGTTATCATTATTACTTTCAAAAATATAAACGCATAAAATCCCTAAACTTCCTTTGGTGGACCCTGTTTTATATACATATACGAGGTTGAGTCAATAACTAAAGTGATTTTACATTTTTCACGGACATTATTTACCCATTATGCACTCATTACCACCTACTCTCGCTACTGCATCTCTGAAGATCTAGTATTCGTGGTTTCTGGAATGTGAAGTTGGCAATATTGTCGCTAGTCAGTTTTTAAAATGGCGGCCCCTCTTTCAGATTGCACAGCTGTTGAACAGCGATATGTCATTTGATTTTTATTGTCAGAAATAGTTAAATCAAGTGAAATTTACCATAGAATTTGTGCAAAATATGGGGACAGTTGTTTATCATCGAAAAATGCGCACAAGTGGTGTGAAAAATTCAGAAACGATTCAGAAAAAATGCACAACGGGGGCAAAAGTTCAAGGACAATACAGACGGTCAAAATGCGGTGAATAATTGGCTACGCTGTTAACAAAGAACGAATTTCTCTGATGGAATTAGAAAGCTTGTGAATGGTTGGAATAAATGTGTTCAGGTAGGTGGTAATGAAATTGAAAAATAGAATATGTTCACATTTCTGGAAGAAATTGTTTTGAAGCTATACTTAAATTTACCTTATTTATTGATCCTCCCCTCTCGTATATTTACTAGGTATGTACATAATAGAGATCGTACTACCACTGCCATTCTAGTCTTATTTCGCGTGTCGGGTCCTTTTCCTTATATGGATACATTTTGACTTATTGGTTTCATTAACCTTGATGCTTTTATTCTCGAAATTTAGTTATGGCAAGGCAAGTTATCTTTTGCGAAACATGCCCACTGAAGAGACAAACCTTTCTGGAATTGCCACTTTGCAGGGGCCGACCTGGGATGAGACAGCGAAAAGAGTGGGCAAAGAAGCACTGGGATGCGGCTTCCTGAATGAAACAACTGGCGCAATCCAAAACATCCCCCCTGAGACATGGGCAACTCTGGACCACTCCAGCAAAACCCTCCATTCATCGTCCCCTTTTCAGGACTGGGGATACGTGTATAACTGTGGTAAACAGAATCATCTGCAGATGATATCGCTCTATGAGTCATGCAGTTGCAATATTTAAGATGACCATCTGTATTAATTTTTCCCTCCTTCCCTTTTACATGTCTATGACGCTCAGTACAATACTAAGCATGATGTCCTATCACCTATGTTGACAGGAAACATTGCTTGCATATGTTGGGAATCGGAAGAAGTCCTGCGTGAATTTTGAGGCTTTGAAAATTTTCATCTTTCCATTATATTTTCTCTAAAAGCATTATATTTATCAGAATCAGGTGCTTTAATTCCTGAAGTTGGGAAGGTGAATGGGAAACATTAGATAATTTCTTCAAGCACTCAAATCGTTTGTGATTCAATGACAATGTCTTCGGTACATCGTCATCGTCGGTACGCAAGCGTTAGGCTTCTGGAAGCGAATACACCAGTGCGAAATTATGCGCGTTCAAGAGATGTCTTGTAAAGAATTTGACACCAAATTCCGTATTTTGTTCATCTTTCTTAGCTCGCATTCACATCTTTCTTTTCCAGAATCGCCAGGATCAGTGACTCAAGCAGATGAGGAGGAGAGAAAGAAAATCCTGGAGATCCTCTTGCAAATGAGAGTGAAGTGGGAAGACGAGAAACTGGCCCCTGTACCATTGAAGATGAGTGGAGAAGGCGGGGTGTTGGAATCCCTTTCCCTCTCCCTAACCGGTTCCCTTCTCCATCTCTCTCTCCTTCAAGTCAGTCTCTCTCCCACTCTTTCTCAGCTTCTTCCCCATTTTTATACTTTTAAGTTAGGCAATGTCTATACTGTGACGGTTGAGAATGCTATCGAGAGGCTCGCGTTCGGTGGTGTAGTGGTAGCACACCTGACCGGCAATCAGGAGGCTTGGGTTAAATTCCCGGCCGTTCCTTGGCTTTCTTTCGGCCTCTCATTCCTTCCTTGTTCCGTCCATCCCCCCCTCCTTAACAATACTTTGCCCTGAGATCTCTTTCCAAGTATTACCCCCCCATCGGCGCTTGCTCCTATCAAAGTATAGCAAACTTTTTAGCAACTGCTTAGTGTGAGCCATAAATCGTGAGAATGTTTTCATTTTTATCACTTTCCCAGGTCAGGGCTTACTCTTGGAGCATTTGAAGAATATTGTCTATCGATTTTGCTTCTCTCTTTGGAAGGGCAATCGTATTCATTTGCTGAAAAATAAACCCTCAAGAATTTATATGTTATCAACATCCGAATAAATTATAGCTTAGCCAAAAAAAAACCGATTCGAGGGAAAAAGTATCCAATACCAAGTGAAATTGAAAGAGAATATCTAACCTCTTGTTAGACAATAAATAGTCGATTCGATGTTATTTCACCATTTTCATTTATTATTATTAATTGCTAATAGAGCTTTAATCGATTAATCACTAGATTCGTAAATTGTATTTGATTCCTAAGAATTAGCAATGATTATTAATTAGAAGAGAACCTGCCCGTGACGATATTGTCAATCTGGGCACATAGAATCTTCATTGAAACCACACTGACCCATTTAGATATGCGGATACGTGCAGAATGAATGTGTGTTATTTTGGCCCATGATATTTTTGAGTGTCTGATTAATTTGACTTATAACTCATTTTCATGTTTCATACTTAGGAGACTAAGTTTTTTTCGGTAGAGAACGCTAGTTATTTGGCTTGCAAATGTACGACTCGATTTCAATATCTTTTATGTAGGCCATGATTTTCTCCATCCTCTGCAGAATATTCTTGCGAAGAAAAACTTTGAGGACCCTCTTCCTCTACTACAGTCGGGAGCAGACCACTTTCATCGCCCCATAGTCCTTATTGGGGAGAAATTATTTAGTGAGTCCCTTCCTTGTTATTATACCTAAATGCAATGTCTTCAAAATAGGCCCTTCTCCCTTGCGGAGTACCCAGCCTATGTCCACAGGCCTGCATCAAATTCCAGAGAGAAGCAATACCATTAAATTCAGAATTTCAGAGATCCTTCAAGCTTAAGAATCAATGAAGGCTTAATGTTTCCTTCATAGTGACCTAGAATCCGGCGCGATACTTTTCAAAAACTGTAACTACTAGGCTCTCTTTGGGCTAAGATAAATATGAAGTCGCCAGATGAATTAAAGAGAACTTTGTTGACTGTTCCGCTCGTTTGCACTTGATATCGGGCTCATGCATGGGATTGTTTGGATTATCTCACGATAATATAAACAATGGGAAACAATGACCTCTCTCCAATGCGGTAAAATAAAAGGTTTAGAATGGATACAGTATAACAGTATCTTTATTTTCTTTTAGGGATATTCATCCCTAGTGGTGTTGAACAAGCAGAAAATGAATGGAGAGGAATCCTACTCTTCGCCCAAGATTTCCGGAATGGTAGCGTCCTCCCTGTGGTGCCTAATTCCGGTACGTATTGTTCATTTTCTCTTCCTATCTCATCACTTGTCCCCTTGGTCCTTCTCAAAAGGGTCCACATAGGTATTAACCCATACATAATTTGGGCCTATTTAATTCCAGCCCTGGAACTGAAGTAAATGTAGCAACCAGTGAGGGTGAATTTTTAGTCGATCTACCAGACTGCAAAATCTGAATTTTCTGAACCATGACAATTCCAAGATTTACAAAAGAGATCTTACTTCCGTGATATCCTTAAAAGGTTTCTTCTCTTTCTCTTACAGCACCGACTGGTACTGAGGAAGGATAATGCAGATCGTTCGATGTCTTTCATATCAATGTTAGAAAGAAGGAAAAGAAAGTTGCAGAAACAAATTATCCATTGATACATTTCATGCTGTATTTTATTTCCAGCGTGAACCACCAGCACCAACTGCAGTTTTTATTTTCTTCATTCGTACTCTGGAGAAGCAAAGAGACACACTGAGTAATACTCCTTTTTACCTCTTAGAGTGAAATGAAGAGTTAGCCGAAGTTTGTGCTCACATTTTTCTTGAAGAGTGTTGGCTCTCGTTTGGGATCATTCGAAGAAACATGGGCTATCTAAACAGCGCAGATTGTTTGCGATAAAATGATGATGGATGCAGAGCGTGGAGAATGCGGCGTGGGGCTGTGAAAACAAAAGGTGCGTGAGCACAGGGGTGTATTTCCGGGAAGGGAGTTACACATCTATGCCGAAAGAGACATCCTCTCTGGTTTTGTTTTAACCTGATCTTTGAACGATTCCGCCAGTCTATAGTTTGGACTTAGGTGAGTGATGAGTGTTTGCTTCAATTTCCAGAGAAATGGTACCTTTGGATGCAATTCATTCACCACGATAACTTTCAAAAAGTGTTCCATTGCAAGCACGAATGATTGGTGTGGATATGAATCATCTCATGCAATGTGTCGTGCTCAACTGACGTAATAATATTTAAACTCACTTGATTTAGAGAATTCCTCACCTAAAAAATAGTGTTAATTGGCACAGGCGAGATAACGAAAGTAGCAGAGCTATGTAAATGTTGAGTGATTAACAAATATTATTTTATTAGATCATTATTTTATTAATCAACTCGTCTTCGGCCTTGCAACCATAATAGTAACTCATTAATTATTCATTACTTCCTTCTAACATCTCTTTTGGCATTTCAGGACATGTGTGGATGGAGGCGAACACGTTACCAAAGGTGTGGAAGGACAAAATGCCCAAATCTTTGGAGAGAATCTCCTTTCGGGGGACGATAGACGTGGATTGGAGGGCTCATACTGTTCCTCTCATGTGGGCCCTGGACCGTTGCCTGGTCGACCTACTTCCTCTCAGCCCAGGTGAGGGGAAAAGCGTGATTTCGCTCTGCCCCTTTCATTCTCCTTCATCTCCAACTCGTTATTCTCCTAGAACAAATATATCCCTTTTAATTTTTTTACATAATGGCTTCATTCATTGGAAGATTATGCAGATGGTTTCTCAAACCTGCATCCAATATGTGACTACTGGATGGGGAAGGCATTGCTCTAAACTGTGACTCACAAGTAGCCGACAAATAGTTTCATGGGGTTGTCAGCAGCATCAGTTACAACGTCATTTTTATTGAGAGGAATCGTGATTAGGCGAATCCAAACGGCTAGAACCTTACATTACCTAATGCATGAAGAGAGAGAAAATCTGGCAAGATGAGTGTGGTGAATAGAGCCTGACTCCTTGCGAATCTGCTCGGAGAAGAAGGGAGAATCGCCCTCTGCTTCAAGTTGGGGTTTCAATCACTCCGTATCCCATTAAATTTTATATTTATGTTTATCTCGAAAGAGTAAGAATTGGTAATGGTAAAGCCGGGAACGGTTGGTACCTGTTGGCAACACTTTGTATTTCTCAAGAGTACTTCGAAGTCTCATGTGTGTGCTCCATTATTTTTTTAAATATGGTTTCACTGAATATATTATAGATCTATTATCTTGTGCCTGCCTACGATCGGCTGCAATTTGTCGATCACGCTATTCTCTCATACGTAGGCATGGAATAGGTTATGACTAAATAAATTTGGAGCCCAAAAACAGGAGATTTATTTTCCAGTAGATGAAATGCTCATGCTCATTAGAAGACTATATCAGTACGAAAAAAGAAATTCAGCTCCTCAGCATGTCGTTCCTCCAACATTTTAATAGTTCGTGATAGCTGAAGTCTCAACAATTAATTTAGTGTCTTTCTTTCTAGGGCAGGGACATAGATTAGACCATATTTATTCGAAAGCCAACAAAGAAAATATGCGTAATTTGACAAGATCTTTCCCCGTTCCTTTAGCTTTTATCATTTATACCTTCTTCGCTTCTTGAAAATTTATTGCATAACTTTTTTTTCTTTACAGAAGAGCTGCAGGAGCGTGGGAATCGCCATTGATATGGCATTGATACGATTTCTTATTCGACCACTGATATCAGGTACCCCTATTCTGTGAACAATATATGGAATTTCCCAAGCGTACTTCTCCTCACTTCATCTGTATCTCTCTAGTGCAGAATGATAAATGCAATGGATATTCACGTTCCTACTCAGTAATTTATTTCCAGGTGCCGCACTTACTTTGACCAATTAATGTATTTCAAATCCAATTGTAATGTTAACAAATTAATTATAAGATGTACCGGGAAATGAAAAGAGCACCGCTATTCGAATTCTCCTGCGCCTAACATGTTAAAATTCAGGTTTGAAATTTTCAATTAGCCATGCTTCCTACATTTAATCTGATTTGGGCCCTCGTATAGTATCTTCACGTGTTTAATGGCAGTGACTTTCCAGGTTTGCTCGAACCACAAAGAGAGTTCAGGTAATTTACTAAAGCATTCTTCCCGTTCGAGGATAAATATATCCGACCTCAACAACTATGCGAGACCTCTTCAGGCATGCAGACAATTGAGATAAAGCATGGTATGATTCGTAAAGTTCAAAGTTTTAAGGAATTTTCATAGCGTCAAGGCTTTCTGGGACTTTCATGCCATCTGCCTATGCAAGACCTTTCATTCCTTTTTCAGTCAGATGCTGTGGGAAAACTTACTTGAAGTCTTTCGTGGTTATTATGAAGTATAGCACATACATTTGTGTAGGAAAAGGGCAAAAGTGGGGTTATTCCATCAAGAACAGTTTAACCTTGATTCTTTGACTAATGTGAAGGAAAATTTATTACTTTAAATTCCTCCCTGATGGTTATATAGTTCTATACCTTGAAAATCCCCAGGCCAGAATTATCAGTATTTCATGTGATGGAAATACTGCACATTTTGTTCATGGCAGAGAGCATGCCCTGTATCAAATGGAACGGGTGCCAAATGACATTGACTCCCTTTGGTCTAATGGTATGACAGTGCGCATGCTCCAGAATTGCAGGAATGCATGAAAATCGTTGCTATTTTTCCCCCGTGCTATTTGCTATCTCCTAAGTTTCAAAGAATCTCAAAGAGCGCCCGATTTTTTGTCTCAACCTGTACAGCTCTGTCAAAGGTATACTGCATCAGGGAAAATGTTCTATGAAGTTACATATTGCTTCGTTGCAATTTCGCATATCTGTTAATGTCGACTGTTTCTTGCTTTCAGGTGGCATTGCTCAATGAACTAGGCAGTGAACGTGCAAAGCAGCGATTTCCAAGGGTCAGGAGAAGCACTGCAATCTGCCAATATTCATGTCCATTGCATTGCCAAACAAGACACCTTCATCCATCCCTATACATTTTAATGATATTTAAAAATACAGAAGGTGATTACATAGATCAACGATTTTGCTTCGTGGGAAGATACGTACGTACGTTTCGTACTCCTGGACGAAACATTATGCTACGAGTGCGAATCATTTTAGAAGAAATTCGATGCAATATGCCGTCCATGCGTAAAATTATGCGGCAGGTACGCAAGTCAATGGGTAACATCGTACGTCTTGCATACGATGTTTGATTTTAAATTTCGCACGCTCAAAGGAACTAATTTTTCTTCGAATCAAAACCACGAGGCTACTAATATGGAAATCAATTCATGTCGATTGGTCCAAAATGGTTGTTTGGGAATTCAACAATGAAAAATGTGTGTGCTGGAGGTTTCGGGAAACTGGTATATCCAAAATATCTGCTGTCTAGGTCAAACGGTCTTAGAACAATGCCCATTGCAATTTGGGAGGGAAAGGGAAAATTACCTAGGACAATTTTGATTTTCAAGTTTTTTTTCGAGTTCCCGAATGCAGATATCATCCCTTAAGTGTGTGTCGAGTGTAGCTTTATTCAGAATTATGGTGAACCACTTTGCGTCGTAAACAGAGCTTGAGATAATGAGGTGTGTATGATCTCTAAACGTAAAAAGTCAAGTATATGAAACGATTGAATGAAGATAGTCTAACATGGTGTCCGATCAGACTTAATTCCAAAGATTCCCACTCGTTGATACCTCTGGAATCGGCGAATCCTCAACATGGTATTTTCGGAGGTATTCCTGGAAGTAACTGACTCGGACATAGTAGGATGGGGGATTTTTCCACCCCAAGCGCCGTGTGAGGTCACCCCCATGAGGTACGCCTGGTTTCCGTAATAGACGACTAAAGGTCCTCCACTGTCACCCTAGGAGAAAATAAGATTTAGAAAAGAAACGAGTGAAGAGTCTGCTAAGGGATAGCAAGGAGGAATGAAAATATCACTCTCGAAGAAATGAGTGAGCTATATATATAAATATGAATTCATGAAGAGAAACATCATTATTGGAATGGAATAAAGCTGTTAGGGAAGAAAATTCAAAATATACGAAGGAGCAAAGAAATTATGTATGAGGACGTTCCAGCAAACATCTTAATAATTTAAGGAAAGAATATCATTTAGATTATTAATGGATCTAGAGGTATGAGACTAATAGAACATTTTTTTATAATAAAAACTTACATTATGTTATTAAAGAAAACGTTAAATGCATTTAATCTGGGAAGTGAATGGGAAGAATGACGTCCTTTCCTGTGAAACTACCAATATTAGAGAGTTGGTTCAACATAATAAGCTATTCCACATGCAACTTCAGTTTTCTCACGGTGGAGACTGCGCTTTGGGGTCTCATCCCCTGGGCACACACAACACCTAAAACATTCTTCGGCGGAATACAGCCAGGTTCACCCTATTGGATGATGCGGACGTCGATTTGTGCCATGAAGTCGGGATTTGCATCCAACTCGGGGTCTGTACTACCCCATCCAAAGGCCTTCGCCCTACGGCGTTTGCCCACTTTCATGTCATCAGCTGAAGGCACGCAGATCCAGTTATTGGGAGGTGCGTCACCACCCACTTTGGGTACGTTTCCGGCGAGCTCTCGCAGCGCAATGTCGTAATCTGTCCAAGGTGCGCATGAAACTTGTTTCAGAACAAAAACAGCCGAGATTAATATGCGCGATCAACTTGGTATGAATGTCAATATTACTTTTATAAGAATTCCCTGAGGTGCAGTTACAGAAGGATCACATCGGGGAGTTTCTTCAAGAGAGGATATGTTATTAAATTATTTTAATTTAAGTATAAAGTCTAGCATCTTCCTCTCTGGGAAAAGAAATCATTGTGGCGATGAGCTGCTTTGTTTTTGTATTGTGATTGCGGTGGAAAACAGAAGAAAAGATTTTGATGCACTGATGCCTCTTTGCCATTTCTGAGCTAAGAAAAAACTCCACTAGGCCTCAAGATTAGTTCATTTACAGCAAATTCGTTAAGTTAGAGAAGAAAAGACTCAAATGGCATAGCTCAATGGTAGTGAAAACTGGTATTAAGTCACGAAATGTAAACTAGGAATATTAGATTGGGAGATGAGCACAAGCAGTACGTATTCTATTGCGTGCCCGACCGTGGTGTTTACTAATAGAATAAATTATTTAAGGAATTATTGCACCTAGTAGAAGTACATATAAATTCCCATCATTAGAAATAGAAGCTCCATTGGAATTTCGGTAGGCTCTATTTGAAAAGAGAACATATTCCTGTACCGAAAATACGAAAATTTTAACTCAAGAAAGGTTTCCCTCCTTTATATCGACGAACGCGGATAAACTGATGGAGACACACCGAAAAAATTGGCAATGTGCAGCGGTCAAGACGAACCTCAGGTGGATGATCGTTCCCCCACAATACCTCTCGTATCCGTAGATTTCAATACGAAGGGATACCATCCAAGGTGCCGACGCAATGCTCGGCACGCCAGATCCGTTAATGAGCCTCGCTTGCCTAGGAAGATACCATTGTCCGCATCCTTCTGTAGAAAAGGCAATCGAATGTCTTTAAATGTACACTCAGAATCGTCATAGTCATAGGTATCGTAAAGGTACGTCTGTCGTAAATAGCTGAAGGTTTTGAAGTGATGGTGCATTGTGCTTGAGTAAAATCGAACCAATATCCCAAAACCACAAGTGAGGCCCAGAAACACAGCGCAGACACAGGATACTCCATCTGCGTATTCTCTGTCAGATTGGGAGATGAAACTCGAGAGGCAGAGGGGAAAAATGAAAAACGGTTTGAAATGGACGCGTGTCCGATTACATTTTGGCCTCGGGACATGATCTTCCGCCTATTTAGACCATGTCGGACGCGTATGATGGGCCTCACCTACTTCTCTGGGGTCTTTTCTTTCATTCCTGGATATTGTGCGTAGGAATCATCCAGATCCACGTTTACGCGCGTGCATCTTCGAAGGAACATGGATAATTTCATATTTTCTCTTGCAGAAGCAGGAAATAATGCCACGGTAAGGGTTGCATTGTCCTTACAGGACCCGGACACCACAAAAAGCATGAGTGAGAGGGTATTCTGCGAACGCAAATGGAAACTTTTTTCATTCATTCTGGTGTAAAAGTGATCTGATCCTCATGAAGCGAAAAATATGTTTGCAAGAAATGCCAAGAAGAAAAGAGGAGGAAATTACGAATAAATAAATCTTATCTGATTTAACTATGCTTCGGATGAGTCATGCAATAAAGAGAGATCCCAGCCGTACGCGGAATAGAGAAATGAGTCTTCCGTCCATTAACTTGAATTTGCCATAATTAACCAGTGGTAATGGTACCAGAGTCAAGACTCTGGTACCATTTGCGACTAGAGGCCGTGCACAATTGTGGCCGCTAGCTAGGCCGAACGGCAATTGTTTTTTTTTTTCGTTTGTGCGTGCGTGACAGCTCTACAGGCCTAACGCATAGAGATATGAACTTGCGATTCCGACAGAACTCGTCCTAACCATGCGAAGATGCGCCTTATTGAAATGAAATTTGCAATCGGCCATAATAAAGGGAGGGGAGGCAATTTTCATTGGAAATCGGAGATTAGCTCTCGTCTCTCCATCTTCCGGATGGCCTTGGAAACGAGAGTTGACGTGGTTCTCGAAAGGGAACGGTGGCATCGCTCACAACATTGCGTTCCACCTGCTGCCGTGAATCCAGGGATTTCAAGGGTCTATGATGTGCTGGGCGATTCCTCGGCTCGTTGCCACATACGTTCACTTTGGCTTTCGCAAAGAAACCCACCACCCTAATTTCCTCGTTTGTTTCCATGGCTCTAAATGCAGATTTGAAAAATCATACGCACAACGCAAGGAGGTCGGAAAGAGTGAGTTTTCAAAGGGTTGGATTGTTTTCCCATATCGCAGTCGCATTGGCAGATGGCAAAAAATACAGGTGTACTGTTTGGGAGTCGGGATCTTGCAAAAAATTATGCGGGATTTGCGGATCTTTGCTGTGCTGTGTGTTGCATCTTACTATATTCTATATTACTATATTCTTCCCCTCCATTCGAATTCATTTCCCTCATTCATTTCACTTGATTGGGTGCCGAGAAAAATCACGGGTCCAATGAAACCTATAGGCTTTATACATATGACATCACCCAATTAGCACATGAATGCTTTCGAGAACGTTCAATTCGTTTTCAATGAGCTCTTTGAACAAAGTGAGATTTTTTATATGCGACTTTTGGGCGCTTAGTTAAGATGCATTTTTTCACGAAACATGCTCCATTTGGAGGACATTTGTCGAGTGCTTAAGATGCTTTCCTAATCCGCATCAATGGTGTCCATGTGACAAAGGCCCGAAGCAAAGGTTCGCACAATCCACGCTAGATGGCGCCAAGATAGTCCATAAAACGTGTCATTTCTTGATATATCTGGATTCATTTCCTGTATACCGTCCACAAGGTAGACGATCTCTCTCCACATGAACCAGAAAATAAATACCTGAATTCTTGAACAAATCGGTCTTTAGAGGCAAAGCAATCCAAGGAGTCTGCAGAGAACTCTGGCTCGAAAGATACAGGGCGGAGGGTTCGAGGTCACTTCTTGGGAAAGAGAACGAAACGGTACAAATAAATATTATCATCATCTCTCCTTTGAAAAGGCTATTCTGTGGGTGGGTTATCTGACAACCGAATATAAGGTAACAATATATCATGATAGTTTCAGTACACCTAATTGCCCCACGTTTCTCTACTGAACTATCCCTACGATTGAAGATAGTGCCTTCAATCAGACTAATCGACTACTTTATGGCTTCTAACGCGAGCCACGGTAGCAGGGCTCTACTTGGACTGAAGGCAATTTACGTGTTGAAAAGAGCGCATCCATAGCGTTAATTGCATTTTGAATGAATCCTAAAGCAGATTTTTTTTTATAGAACCCCGTTCACGTCCTTGATAAATTCACGTAGTTCGAGGAACGCATTATTTGAACAATTTTTCATCGCTTTGAGTTTTGGACATTGAAGCAGTCAATAGATCTATTCTAGGGACATGAATAGAACGCTGGATTCAATGAATCGTTGATTCAACACGTTCGGGTGCTACTGAGGTGGTAGTCTCTGAAGATCATAATGATTCCTTCCATGACATCAGAGCACCTCGTTTCCTCCGGTCTGCAGCAGGTTTACCTCGTCCTTGGCGATGCTGGCACCTGTTACGGCTATAGATAGGCGGCCTTCGGTGGAATTGTCTTCACACAGACAGTCGTTGCAATAGCGACAGGACATAATAGGATCACCGTGTGACCGATACTTACGTGTCGAGTCAAGTCAATTTTGAAACAGCAACACGAAGACATTTGAAGTTTAAAGAGTTGCGCGTCACAGTCACCGATTTCTAGAGATCGGTACAATGTGCGATCTACCAGGATAAGAAATTAATTGCACTTGGTTCACTTTGCTATTACAAATGTTTTATATTATCAAACTATCTTAATGTGCAGTATTTCAAAGTCTCAAATCAAGATTGGAGCATGGGAGTCTCGTCGAACGATAAGTCGGTGACAAAGTGGGAATATATAACAGCGATATTACCACATGTGGTAATATTACCAATATTACATGGGGTAATAATAATCGGGTATTGATTTTCAGGCGTCTGCAGACACCGGAAAAATCAACATCAAAATGTTCCCGTTTCCTTCGAAGCACTGCAATCCACGTTGCTCACACATCGCAGTCACGATAAAGAAATTGACTGCCATTATTTTTCAATCATCATTGTTTGTTATTTGATTCCAGGAGATCGAGGACTGAGAGCAATATGATCTGACGTGATGGCTCTTGATGGATGAAATATCAGACGCTCTGACCCAATACCAATAAAACTTTCAGCAACATACTGGCCACGAAATTATCGTCTCATGCTTGAAGAGAGAAAACTACTCAAGGACAATGGGTACAAGCACTATATGAAGCAAAAATAGGAGAAGGATGGAAACCTAACGTTATTTCTCATCTAAAAGATTCCCTGTGGAGGGGAGAAAGCTTTTCCAGCGTTGTTGAAGTGCCTCGAAGATAAGTATTGGAGTTTAGCAGAAGGCTTGTTGAAGGCCGTAGAGGAAAAAAATGAAGACTATGCAAGGAATCTTCGCCGTAATAAGTATTGCCTTTCGGCGTCTCTTTGTGTGATATCTTTTGTTCGCTAACACCGTTCCAAAATGCATTCAGTCCTGGGAAAGATGTGTGCTTCAATAATGAATTAACTTTTTAGATTATGACCTTTCCTAGACTCAAAATGTAGCATCAGCAGATATTTGATAGTACAATGTACAGATGATTTACGTGAGTCACCCCCTAATAGATGCCTCAAATTTTTTTTCCCGTTCCACGTCTGCTCTTGGGGCATCTTCCCATGAATGCGCTTTGGACGGTAGATAGGCCTGAATGGCGAGGTCCGACGTACCCAGAAGCATCGGATCGCCCAGCCCAGTAGTCAACTTTTCAATAATCACCCTGATAGCATAGTGACTATCTTAATCCTGATTATGCTGGACATAAAACTTTACAAGTAATCCAAATTATCCTACGCAACGAAGGGAGAGCTCAAAGGATCAAAATACATACAAATTAATAGACAGAGGGGCTTTAAATATTTCCTCCTCTTATTCTCTCCCAAGGAACGAAGGCACTTTCTGATATTTCTACGGAGGGAGGAACGATGGACGGACGACGGAAGGCGTGAGAGGCCGAAAGAAAACCAAGGAACGGCCAGGAATATGCCACCCTCATCCGTCACAATATTTTGCATCTCCGAGACTTGGAAAAAGGACCTAATGGGGATAAGGAATTAGTT
>CAJPEV010002565.1:0-42408 GCA_905338385.1 Darwinula stevensoni
AAATAATATTTTGGTATGTTCCTCGCTGTATATTCTTCTCATTCTCTTCACAGAAACGATAGAGGCTGAAGAGAATCAATTTTCCCAGACCCCTACTCCTGTTCCGACTACATGACTTCATATCCCTCCAAAACTTCTTCCGCTCTCATAAACTCACGTTTGGATTGCTTCAATTCACATCGCAATCATCATTATCAATATATTTCAATACTTTCCCTTGCTCTTCGTATATCGTGTCTGTTGAGGTTGAAGAAGACCATTGAAGAGAAACTCGTCACTTCCGCACATATGCAGCTGTCCACGAAAGGCGACCGTGCCTGGGAGTCTTTCATGCTTCCTGCACCCATCCACTACACATCCGCCAAGTATTCATGAGGGACCACAAGGGGGGGGAAGCGGTTGTCCACAAAGACGTTGAAGCATAGAGCTGAAGCGGAAAAAAAAAACATTTCGGGGGCCACGTCATCTCCTACCTCACTCGTCTATGCCTCCACCAGAGCACGAAAAAGATTTTTCCCACCTCATTTCAAGACAGTATATTGAAAGGTTTTTTGCCGACACATCCAATGAAGGAAGAAAGAAATAGCATCTCTAGAGTCTCATTTCCTTTTACTAGAGGGCAACATGTCTCTATTCTTTTCTTTCAGTCGCATGAATCTGACGGACGGACGGGTTAACATGTTATATGGGGGGGGGAATCTTTCCTTTGAATTTCCCCCCTTCCGGTCGACGGAAAGCCGTTTTGAAAAGGCAAATGCACTGCTTGCGTGCTTCAATCCCGAAAATTCCTCATTTCTTCGTTCTGCGTGAACTTGACTCGGTTCCATCCTCTGTAAACCCTTTCTACAGAATATGCTGTTCATCGCACACATTTCGGTATTTCGAAATATGAACGACTTGCATCGGACGGAACTGCGAGCACGGAAGAAACGCCCTGACATTAAAAAAAAAAAATTTGAGGCTGTAAAGGCCATCGGTAAGGTCATTGCCATGGTCATTGGTAAGGTCATTGCATTTCTCTTCCAGGATTCCGTCTTACTCTTAAATAATCATCATTTCTTTCGCCTTCAGATGATTGAGTGGTGACAGAGGAAGCAGAGAGAAGAAAAAGTTTTTTTTTTAAATGATCGCCATTCAACTTTTCTTACGTTAAATAAATAATATAAACGAAAAACTGACCCATGAGTATTATTTTTCTAGAGATACATGGTCGTATCGAAAGCAACCAGCGATTTGTCGCACCCTGTCTCTCGCGCGGAGGCACTCCCGCCCGCGGGCATCTCTCCGCGATCGCGATGACCGGTCCGTGGCCGCGAAGGGCCGCGACGGGGAAACGCGGAGAGTGACGGCGAAAGAGAGGGTAAGGCCAACGTAATAGAGACCTCGTCGGTGGAAAGGGGAAAGATCGCGTGATGAAATGCGTTGGTGTGCTCATACCTTAACGAATACCCGATCGATAAATGGCTTCGTACAGGTACGTGGATAAAATGATACGAGTCCACTCCTGTCGATGGCGTACTCGATGATTCCATAAAAATGGACAATCGTGGGCAATTATAGCGAGTACTCGTAGTGCACGACGCGGAAATTGAGGTTAATGAATCGATAGAAATCGCTTATTCAACGACTCTAGCTTGCACGTCATGAGCCTCCGTGAAAACGACCTTTTTTTATACCACTTTGCTCGAAGATCGGGCGGTGCTTCCATCTTCCGGATTCGCCGCTTCGATGATCCAGGCGCGCCTGTCGGTGCACCGTCTTGGCAGTCACGGGCCGACGAGACTCGACCGGATGAATAGGTCGGACCGTCCGACCGACGGGATCGCATCCGCTTCGCTGAAGCGCCACACGCCGAGTCCCGTTCGTCCTTGGCACGACGAACCGCGACGGCCGGAGAGAGGCGAGGAAGAACGAGAGAGGCAGACGACGTCCTCGGGCGAACGCTCGACGACGACTGAGGGGAAGTCCGAGCGGCGATGTATCTCGAGCTGGGCAGCCTGCTCACGCCCGCTTCTGCCTCCTTTCTCCTTCCTTGCGAAGAGGCGCTGGGACCGCGGACCGCAATGCCCGTCTTTTGTCTCGTCCGCTCCGTCTGTTTACGTTTCGCCTTGTTTCGCGCTTTGACTGCGTCGCTTCATCTTGTTTTTAAGCTTGAACAGGCTTTCGCGAGGAAAAGAAATTGCGGTGCGAGTGATCCGATTGCGTCGAGGGCCACACGACCGCATAACACGTTTGCCCCGAATAGACGGAAAAACCTCCGTGGTCGCCATCTCCGAGAGGAAAATGCATACACCCCCTATTCACGTACAGTGATCAAACACTGGCATAATTAAGTGTGCTTGTACTTACGATCGAGTTGAAATGAATAGCGTGGGGTCTTAATTTCCATCTCCTACCCTACCTCCGACCTGGAGCTGGCAGAAGGAGCGGGATTTACTTAAAATATTAGACTAATACAATTTTGGAAAGGCGGAGGGCATATCTCATATGCATGGAAGATGCAGTACCCAGATTAGGAATTCGATCCATGGGAAAATACCCAATGAGGAGAAAGAGAAATATGCGATGCCATAAGCGATTTCTCTCCTCAAAGAGCGCAGATACGCGCAGGAGATTTCCGTCCCCTCACGAGAGACATCTATTGGCGGATGGGCAAAGCGGTGGGAATCAACGATCAGCGCCTCTTGTCTTGAATGCTGGATTCTTGACGGACCGGAGCGGACTGTCGCCCAAGCAGCATGTTCACTTAAACAAGATATCAATTTTTGCAAACAATGTAAATTTCTTGCGATCGCCATGAAAATGACATCACGTTTACGTAAAATTTACGTTCCTATATTTACGTCACCAAAGTTTACGTGTAATTTACATCAACTAGACGTCACTCCATCTGACGTGAAGTACATGATATCAGGTTTATGAAAAATTAACATCACACCATCCATATGAAACTTTAGCTGACCATCCTGCAGTTGCAGTACCAAGATTCCTCACTAGATGGAACCCTTGCTCCCTGCATCCTATAATTACTATTAAGTACTGGTTTTCCTGATATAGAACCAGGTTTTATTACCATCCTTTTACTTTTTATTATGCAATCCATAAATATATATATATATGGAAAACATGAAATTATAATATATTTTTTAATAATATATGACTCAGGGAATCATTAAATGCTGAAGTTAAGATTTTTATTACAGCAGTGCACGGGATTAGGGAAGAGTAGAATCCCGGCCCCACAAGTACTATATCTTCCCTATCCTAAAAGGAAGAGAGCTCCTTTGAACATCTACTCCTCCTCCCGAGGTTCCAGGATAAAATGGACAAAAACTTTGCATTCATTTTACGTAAAATTAACATAAACATGCCGTTTGGGCGGATTCCGAAACTTCTTTAAATTGCCCATCATCAGTCCATTCGCCTTTATATATGCAGTACTTGTGGCAAATACAATATAATAATGGTACATACGATTTACGAATTCCACCATTTTCATCGCCATTGTTCTACAGTTTTATTCGCAGCGTGAATGATTAAAGTTTTCAAAATGAATTACTCAAACTTTTTGAGAAATGTTGAAAATGGGGGGGGGGGNCGTTATGTTGACCGTGAGAAGTCCAAGAATGCACACGACAGTCGCAATTCCGGATTCGCTACTCATTGAAGAATACCCCGTTTCCATCCTCAATTTCGATTTATCGTCATTGATCTGGAGCACAATTACAAATGGGTACAAATGAATAAACAAGGGATTTTAAACGGGCTCGGGGTCTTTCTCAACCGCTTCCGAATTCTCTTTCAACGATCCAGTCACCGGATAATTTCCTTTTAAAATGATAAATGAATGTGTTTATTCTGAGATACATATGGTGCATTAAGTTTAGGAATTCACACATTTTCATGGTGTTCCTCTAATAGCGTCCTAATTCCACGCATGACTTTGCCATTTAGAGCGAATGCAGACCTATACTATGGAGGACAAAGTACAGAAACCAACTAATTGAATTGCTCGCACAGCGCAGAATTCGGAAATCGGAGGGTTGAAAGTACAATAACCAGATATCGAAACATGAAGACGGTCTTTTCACGACAGAAAGGATTACATTTGCAGTCGGGGTCTGCAAGGTATATTGCAAGACAGGGAAGTTTGGCATAGCTACAGTATATGACCAGAATTTTTCCTATATTTCCCTGCTAATTCAAAGAGTAGCACCTGTGATAGTACGCATAGAAAGCACTGCAACCGAACAGGCATTTTCCAGCTCGTTTTCCATCACCACGTGAAATTCAGCAGTCATTGCATGCCCACCATAAGGCCTATGAGGGTATCTCATACCTTCCCCTCGTGAGAAACGTTGTTCTCAAATATTAAACAAGACTTCTCCAAAAATATTTATTTTCTCATCAAAATAAAATAGAATCATGCTTGTAAGAAAATTTTTTTATTTCCTTCGTCCGAAGGATGAACGGCCTCGCTAGGGGTGGGGCTCCTCCCTACCACGCTCGGGTGAATTACTACCGGTTGTCCCTGCCAAAATCAATCGTTTTCACACTCCTGTCCGGGATTTCCACCAGCCCCAGTCCACGCCACCACCGTCAATGAAATCCTCAGCGTCGGGACCAGACACAGCCATTACGACCCCATGTCGTCCCGGCGACAGCTCCCACCGACTCCTGCCGACATCGACCGGTCACGCGCCTGTTCGCTCTCCCGTCTCCCCTGGCAGCAGGACCTGGCGATGTGCGAGCTGTTCCTCTGCAGCAGATCGTACTCCCCTGAAAGCAATGCAACTCCAAATTTCATCTCATTTCCGGTAAGGCATCTTAAGCGATACTTTCAAATTGCTTTGGAAAAGAAACATTATTTATTGCCTGCAGATAGCTGTTTCTTTTTTTTGGCGTTCTTCCTGCTTAATAAGTTTAGCAAATGTGCCCCGCCACGAAGTGCACGCACTTCGACCTAATATACGATCAAACAGTTCCTCACTACTATAGGTAGAAAGTTCGAAATCATGCTCTACGAAGGTCCTTGAGCTGACCTATAGTCGCTGGCGGCTTGTTTGCGGGGGGGGGGGGGGCAAAGTTTCTGTGACTCTCATTTTCGTATCTCCATGTTTCCACACGCTTCAATTGCGGACTGTCTGATCTTGTTCCACGAACTTTTAATATTCAGTGCACTTAAAAACCGCAAGTAACTTCCAAGATCAGAGAGCTCTGGGTTATGCTGTTGTACCAACGTCATATCATGAGGCGAAGACGAGAGAGCTTCCGAGACCCAGCGCTATACGGGACCTCGTAATTAGATTCTGATATAAATGTGTACAGGACTCACCGACGCCGTTCTCCAAGCCGTGGAAGGCCCTTCCAGCAATTTAATCGCGTGAATTGCTGGAACGACTCATGCCTTCGTACGAATCTCGTCCATCCAACAAGTCGAGGCGGATTTTGTCCATCCCGCAACACTTGCCGGACGCGCTCTCCGACGCGCTCAGTAGCGTAAAAAATTTCGGTTCGACGGGAGGCGCTGGAGACGCAAACTGGAGGCGTAGTTGGCGCAATCTTCCATGGGTTAATTCATCTCAATTTCCCATCGCTGGGATACGAGTACTCGCAATAATTACCCATTATTATCGATTTTCATGAAATCATCAAGCACGCCATCGATACGAGTCCGCTTGTATCATTTCATCGACGTACCCGTAGGAAGAGATTCATCGATCGGTAATTCATGAGGGTATGGGGAATTCATTATAGTATAACCACACCGACACGTCCAGTCGAATTACCTTCCCCTCTTCTACCGACGAAACCTTTATCACGTTGGCCTTACACGCTCTTTCGTTGTCTTGCTCCACGTTTCACCGTCACGGCTGTGACGAATGGGGTCGTGCACCCTTTTCGCCTCCTTGTCCTACAGGGAAGAACTCTCTGTTTCCCTAGAAACGCACCTGACTGGTAGACTTTTCCGGTGATTAGAAGGGAAGACCATTATCGTTAAAGAGGGGAAGGAGGAATTGATACTATGTATTCCTTCTGAAGTGTGAAAAAGAGTCGCGAGAATCTCATACTTTTCTACTCTAATATTTTCCATACCTTTCTCTTCCCTTCATACTGATGTGTTGTGATGAAATGAAACAATGTTAAATTTTTTATAACATTTGGGAAATTAGCTTTCATGTGGTATTTTGTTAATAATAGTATTCCATATTGAGCGAAAGTATCTTGATTCTTTCAATCTGATTTATTGACTTATTTAATGACCATATTATAAGGAATTAGGGAAAAATACAGGATTTCGTCAAATACTCAGTATTAAGCAAGAATGATGGTATGTTATCAGTGTAAGGATGGGACAACCCTGTAACCGACTGGGGCAAACACAAAAAAGAAAACTCGTAAAAGACATTAAGGAAGTCACCAGACCCTAAAATTTTCAAATAAATTAAGTCGAAGTCAACACCCAAATGAGCCAATGTGACTAAAGGGGGGACGTTGCCTTTTCAATCCGGATTCCGGATTTTGAGGAAGGTGCCCTGGCTCCGCCCAGAGGTACCGAGGATATTGGCAAGAAACGTGGATCCTAGAGTCAGTCGCTATTTGGAAGGTACCATTGTGACCTTACCATATCTGGAGCTGACTCCAGGACAACCTATCAGCGGTAAAGGTTAGCCCTGTCCCTTGGTTGCGTGGGGTATGGGGCCCGAGTAAGAGATAGAGAGAACAGTAATATAAATAACCATCACGTTCCAGTAGAATTTTCCCCAGTCGGATCCTTCTCCCATCCAATAATAAGTGCTGTGCATAACTGTTGTTTTTTATATTTCATTATTGTCTCTATTTTTAATAAAGTTACGTATTTTACCTTGAAGAACCACGAGCATTTCCATTTCTCCAGAAATTCTGTCTGGCGGACCTGCCTTGACCCACGAATCTGGAACGGGGCAGGTGACCAATTAATATTGATCACTTGTTACGTCATACCTGGAATCCGACTGAGGTAAACACAGGAAACCAAACTCATTTTAAAAAGACATTTTAGGAAGTCACAAGCTATTGAAAACCTCAAACAGAACAATCAGGGCCGACCTCCACATTACCCAATGGGCTCATAAGTCGTCCTCGAGTCCCTCATCCAATCCGAATCCAGGATTTCGAGGAAGCTACCTTGGCTCCTCCCTGAGGCACCGCGGATTTCGGTAGGCAACTCGGATGCCGGAGTCAGTCGCCATTTGAAAGGCACGCTGTCGCCTCATCTGATCCGGAGCTGGCTCCAGGACAACCGCAATTTGTCAGGTTAGCCTTGTTTACTTTCTTTTGAGAGGAATTGTGGAGCAGAAAAAGAGGGAAAAGAGGTATTATAAAGGACACTCATTTAAATTCAGATTTTGAGTTTGCCTCGTGGAATCATTCTCCCATCCAATTTTTCTTTAGATGTTTTGTTAGAGTGTTCTCCTTAAAAAAAAAAAAAAAGATTCCGGACGTATCCTATGACTAATAGGATTCTTGTGATGATTTCATTGATAAGTACAGTGCATAAATCTTTTTTTGAATAAGTAATTAAATTGCTATTCATGAAAGAGTTTATTTCTTTCTTTGAGGAATACGAGACTTCCATATTTGCAACACTTTTGTCTGGTCGGACCTGTCTTACATATTCAATCCGTGACAGGACAGGGATAAAAGAACTTAAATTGAGAAATTTAGTCTAACAATAAACAAGTTGGCCCCTTATTACGTCACAGTAACCTCAAAACGAATTCCATCCCTTTGACTTTATTTCCACAGATCATGCTTCTCCTCACCTACATTTTAATATTTCAAAATCCATCAGATCGAAATACATTTCCACACTGTAAAAGATTGCATAGGGGATGTGAAGAAAGTGGAAAAACCTCACAGAGAGGATGCCTCCTTTCTGGGCAGGTGAAAATGCTTTCTTTTGCCGTGAAAACTTCTGAGGCAATAGAAGCTAATTAGTAAGTTCACAACGAATCCTTTCCATCATACCTTCTTACAATTGGAATAATTATCATACCGTTTGTTTTCAGTTACGGTGAGGATTGGGAGGTGACAATGGAAGAGGGAAGAGGAGCTTTAGGTGACAGCTTCTCTTTTTTTTTACATATTGGAATAAAGAAAAATGTATAAATAGCAACTCTGGAGTTTCATCTGCAAGTACACGAGGTGAACGTGTCTTTGAAACAGACTTGATGAGCTCATCATCTTTCTTCGGTTGTATGGATCTCGCTATGGGTTGTGTCAAAACCTTGAATGGCATGAACATCATGAGACAAATGGACGAGGTCATGGGGATCAATGTTTTCTTTCCATTTCCCTCATTCCTGTCCAGATATGCATATTGGAAAAACCAAAGACATATCACTTCGTTGCGAGTCTCACACTGGCAGATCCTCATTACTTCGTTCAGCGTTAACTTGACGTGAACTCCTTCCTAATCGCAGCTCTTTTCTAATCCAAACTTTTCCATTCTCTCTTTCCATAGGTAATGCTCTCCCTCGCTTACATTTTGATATTTGGAAATACATTAGATCGCAATATATTTGCGCAATGGGTTAAAGATTGCATGGGATGCGATGGAAGTGAAAAAACCTCACAGAGAGGATGCCTCCTTTCTGCGCACCTCGGGGGGCACGATGGGCCTGGGGAGAGAGATGGTGGCTGCATGGTTAAGGAAAATGCCATGCACAATTTTCACCTGGGCAGGTGCAGGCAGAACGCATGAAATCATTTTATCTGTCTTGAAGACTTCAGGAGGAATAGAAGTCAATTAGTAAGCTCATCGCGATTCTCTTCCCACATTCCATTTTACACTTAAAATAATCAATATATCTTTCGTTTATAGTTACGGTGAAGATTGGGAGGTGACAGAGGAGGAAGGAGGAGGAGGAAAATTTTAATCAAATTCCTCATCATTTCACTGGTCCTTCATGAATGAATAAAAAATCAGAGTGATCTACCAATGACAATGATATTTAAAAAGATGCTAAGTCGTTATAAATGTAACCTGAGATGTGTTTGACCCATCTCATCTTTCACGTTGAGGCACTTGTGGCGTCAGCGTCATTCAAGCTTTCTCTTCTGGTGGCTTTTTTTCAGATCTATGATGAATGAACCATTATTTGGAATTTCTTCTCTGTGATCACGTACGTCACCAGGGCGCACTCTGCGGAGGAGAGACATCATGCAATGATACTTTCGTCAGCATTGGCGCATGTGAAATCGGAGGTGACATCCATAGATATTCTTAGATATCCTCCTTAGATATCCCAGATATCCCCTTTAGACTTCTCACAGAAGATCACTGTCCCGATACCCTTATGAACGAGCATGCTTTCTGCAACAGCGTATCGCTGACGATCGATGGGATGACGATCTCTAGCGTGAACCTCAGAGCGGAAACGAACGCCTTTGCACAACCCCAATTGGTGCTAATAGATTCCGTCGGAAGTGCCAATACTCATTGATTTATTGTCTGGTTTCATACATTATTAGACTGACGGAAACGGTAATGGAGAAAATGTTTTCCTTCCGTTTCCCCGCAGCTGTCAACAGATGTCGATTTGAAAAGGAAAAAGCCATAATGACCTCATAGCGTATTTCTCTCTGCCAATTCCTCCTTTTTATTTTTCGTTTATCAATATGTGCGAGATTGACTCTGTCCCACCCTCTGGACCTATCGCAATTTCGCAAAAATTGGATTACCTTCCATGTCATAATGCGAGTTTTCTCATCTCAACTTTTAACTATCTCCCTTTCCAAGACTCGAAGGAGAGCATGGACTCCGTCGGAAGACCATGGAGGAAGAAACTCCGGACCTTACGTCCGTCCGTGAGACGGCATGCAGACGACGCGGACGTCGAGAAATGTCGAAAGACGGAGGATGTCCGAGCAAAATGCTGTGCCCTGTGGTAGTACCATTTAATATTTCCTACAATTTTCAAATCCTGGAATGAATTTTTAATCGGAGGCACGCGCCCACTTTCCATCCGTACTAGTTCACGAAAAAAATATTTTGAAAATGTTCCTTCCTGCACATTCTTCCTAACATGAGTTCTCTCTCTTCACAGAAACGATGGAGACCGAACGAGAGCTATTTTCCCTGCCCCCTACTTCTGTTATGACTACATGCTTTCATATCGTTTGAAGTTTTTCCGCTCTCATCTACTCACATTTGGATTGCTTATCTTTACATCGCAACCATCATTATCCTCTTCCAATACCTTCCCTTGCTCTTTTCGTATCGATTATATTGAGGTAAGGATTGGTGATGAGTGGATTTTAATAAAAATTCCTTTATCCATGAACGCATATTTTCTATTCGATCGGCTGCTCCCCTCCTCCACACGTCTGGGACCATCCGCGAAATGCGAACGTATCTGTGGGTCTTGTGCATCCTTCGTTTCACAACAGGCAGGCTGCCCCCGCCCTCGCCCCCCCCCCCCCCCCTGACTCAGGGTTAATGACACCTTCCATCCGACCCTATCGATTACCTTGATGTGAAGCGGTAATGACGAGAGTCAATTAAACTGGGATTTTATGCCGCGAGATTCATGCCATAATATTTTTCAAATCGAAAAATCGCTTCATAAAGGTACATGGATAATGCAAATCATCGTGCAGCCGATAATTCAACGTTAATTCACCGAGTACTCGTATAAGTCAATGATAACCTGAGGTTAAATCATATGAAATTAGGGTTATAAAATAAATACGATATTGCTCCAGGCAGCTCCAGGCTTGCTCCAGGCTTCTCCAGGCTGCTCCAGGCTTGCTCCACCGGTCAAACCTACCCTTTTTATACAACTACCATGATATTTAAAAAGATGCTAAGTCGTTATAAATGTAACCTGAGATGTGTTTGACCCATCTCATCTTTCACGTTGAGGCACTTGTGGCCAGCGTCATTCAAGCTTTCTCTTCTGGTGGCTTTTTTTTTTAGATCTAAGATGAATGAACCATTATTTCGAATTTCTTCACTGGGATCACGTACGTCACCAGGGTGCACTCTGCGGAGGAGAGACATGATGCAATGATACTTTTGTCAGCATTGGCGCATGTGAAATCGGAGGTGACATCGACAGATATCCTTAGATATCCCAGATATCCTCCTTAGACTTCTCACGGAAGATCACTGTCCCGATACCCACAAGAACGAGCATGCTTTCTGCAACAGCGTATCGCTGACGATCGATGGGATGACGATCTCTAGCGTGAACCTCAAAGCGGAAACGAACGCCTTTGCACAACCCCAATTGGTGCTAATAGATTCCGCCGGAAGTGCCAATACTTATTGATTTATTGTCTGGTTCGTTCATCATTAGACTGACGGAAACGGTAATGGAGAAAATGTTTTCCTTGCGTTTCCCCGCAGCTGTCAACAGATGTCGATTTGAAAAGGAAAAAGCCATAATGACCTTATAGCGTATTTCCCTCTGCCAGTTCCTCCTTTTTATTTTTCGTTTCTGTGCGAGCTTGACTCTGTCCCACCCTCTGGGCGTATCGTAAGTTCGCAAATATTGGATTACCTTCCATGTCATAATGCGAGTTTTCTAATCTCAACTTTTAAATATCTCCCTTTCCAAGACTCGAAGGAGAGAATGGACTCCGTCGGAAGACCATCGAGGAAGAATCTCGGGACCTTACGTCCGTCCGTGAGACGGCATGCAGACGACGCAGACGTCGAGAAATGTCGAAAGACGGAGGAAGTACGAGCAAAATGCGATGCCCTGTGGTAGTACCATTTCATACTTCCTACAATTTTCAAATCCTCGAATGAATTTTTAATCCGAGGCACACGCCCACTTTCCATCCCCACTAGTTCACGGAAAAAATATTTTGAAATGTTCCTTGCTGCACAATCTTCTTAACATGAGTTCTCTCTCTTCACAGAAACGATGGAGACCGAACGAGAGCTATTTTCCCTGCTAGGGAGAGAGTCATAATCATAATATTAGTATGTAGTCATAATAGCGAGAGCTATTATGACTACATGTCTTCATATCGTTTGAAGTTTTTCCGCTCTCATCTACTCACATTTGGATTGCTTATCTTTACATCGCAACCATCATCATCCTCTTCCAATACCTTCCCTTCCTCTTTTCGCATCGATTATATTGAGGTAAAGATTGGTGATGAGGTGGATATTAATAAAGGTTCCTTTTTCCATGAACGCATATTTTCTATTCGATCGGCTGCTCCCCTCCTCCACACGTCCGGGACCATCCGCGAAATGCGAACGTATCTGTGGGTCTTGTGCATTCTTCGTTTCACAACATGCAGGCTGCCCCCCTCCCCCACCCTGACTCAGGGTTAATGACTGTCTGGGGCCGTGGCCGTAAACAGTGCAGTGCGACGGGAAAGGGAATAGAGAACAACGCACTGTAAATACATAATGGGGAAGCCTCCCCCCACCTCTGACTTCCCTCTCCAACAATGCCTTAACCGTCAGGGGCCGGGGCTATAAAAAAAAAAGGGGGGAGGGGGGGGCGTCACGGAAAAAGGGGGCCGACTCAATCAATGTTATCAGGACTTAACGTGTCCAAACGCGTTTGGTAATCCATTCTTCCATCCTTCCCAACTGATATCTAGACTTGTTATTGCGGTCGGCTCACACACAAAAGAATTCCCAATCGTGAAATCGTTTCATGAAGCTACATGGATGAAATTATTCCGGATGAAAGCGCCCTCGGCATCATTCGATGACGATCGAGTGGGGCACATCAGAGGTGAAACGGTCATAACCGGAGATTTGAGTCAATTAAAACGGGGAATTTAGACGGGCGCCACCATAGAAGATATTCTTACGGAGGTGAAATGGTAGGGGAAGTGACGACGGAAGGCATGAAGAAGTCGAAAGAAGCCGAGGAACGGCCGGGAATTGAACCAGGGCCTCCCGATTGCCGGTCCGGTGTGCTACCACTACACCACCGAAACTCGGACATTCAGTCGAGTGTCTCGATGCCATTCTCATCCGTCACAATATGTTACCTTCAGAGAAGAAATGGAATTGCCAAAGATACAAATCATGATGAATCTCTTCCCATTTTCCATTTTGCACTTAAAAAAATTAATACACACTTGCAATTATGGAGATGATTGGAAGGTGGTAGATGAGGAGGGAGAAGGAGGAAAAAGTCAGAGAAGTTCCTAATATAATTATCATTCCACTTGCCCTCGTCACTGGAAAAAGTAAAAGCCCCCGACACTCCGTAGAGTCTTTCGCTCTGAAAGTTCCAGTATCCTGTTCTACTCACATCTTCCCTACCTTTCTCTTCCTTTCATCAAGGTGTATTGCGATGTATTGGACACGACATTAATTATTTCATAGCTCTTATGAAATTATCTTTCTCGTGGTGTTTTTTAATCGTGACATTGCATGTTGAGGGGAATTGTTTTGAGGTTTACAACTTTCTTTCATGACGAAATTATTGACCATTCGATAAGAAATCAGAGAGAAATACATTAAGTCGAGGCCAACTCTCAAAATAGCCAAGGGGACAAAAGTGGACCAAGTTGCACATCGGATCCCGGATTCCGGATTTCGAGAGGAAGTGTGGCCCAACAGAGAGAAAAAGATTAAGATGAAGATGATATTCGTATCTAATCTGAATCTGAGTTTGCCTCGTCGGATCCGACCCCCATTCAGATCTCTCTTTTGATTTAAAAAAAAAATATGTGTAACTATTGTCTTATTCGACGTACTTGAAATACGTGTTTGCCATTTCGCAAGGAATAAATGAATTAATCACTATCCAAGCAAGGGAGCGCCGAAGGCGCAACCATAGCGAGTTTGTTTGCCCGAAGGGCAAACAAACTCGCTAGTAGAAGATATTCTTACGGAGGTGAAATGGTAGGGGAAGTGACGACGGAAGGCATGAAGAAGTCGAAAGAAGCCAATAAACGGCCGGGAATTGAACCAGGGCCTCCCGATTGCCGGTCCGGTGTGCTACCACTACACCACCGAAACCCGGACATGCAGTCGAGTCTCTCAATGCCATCCTCATCCGTCATAATATTTCACCTTCAGAGAAGAAATCGAATTGCCAAAGATACAAATCAAGATGAATATCTTCCCATTTTCCATTTTGCACTTAAAAAAATTAATATACATTTGCAATTACGGAAATGATTGGAAGGTGGTAGATGAGGAGGGAGAAGGAGGGAAAAGTCAGAGAAGTTCCTAATATAATTATCATTCCACTTGCCCGTCGTCACTGGAAAAAGTAAAAGCCCCCCGACACTCCGTAGAGTCTTTCGCTCTGCCAGTTCCAGTATCCTGTTCTACTCACGTCTTCCCTACCTTTCTCTTCCTTTCATCAAGGTGTATTGCGATGTATTGACACGACATTAATAATTTCATAGCTCTTATGAAATTATCTTTCTCGTGGTGTTTTTTAATCGTGACATTGCATGTTGAGGGGAATTGTTTTGAGGTTTACAACTTTCTTTCATGACGAAATTATTGACCATTCTATAAGAAATCAGAGAGAAATACACGAATTAGTCAATAATTAATTAAGTCGAGGCCAACTCTCAAAAAAGCCAAGGGGACAAAAGTGGACCAAGTTCCACATCGGATCCCGGATTCCGGATTTCGAGAGGAAGTGTGGCCCAACAGAGATAAAAAGATTAAGATGAAGATGATATTCGTATCTAATCTGAATCTGAGTTTGCCTCGTCGGATCCGACCCCCATTCAGATCTCTCTTTTGATTTAAAAAAAAAATATGTGTAACTATTGTCTTATTCGGTAATAAATAAGTAATTTGGCTGAAGGATCACTAGGATTTCCATTTTTCCATAATTTCTGTCTGGACGAACCTGCCTCAGCACTCGAATCGATGAGAAAACAAGGGATCGAATAGTGTCGATCGCTTGTTAGGTCACGATCGGCTGCTCGTCTCATCCGCACATCTGTGGTTGTCCGCGAAAGGCGGCGGTGCCTGGGAGTCTTTCATGCTTTCTGCACCCCCCACTACACGTCTGCCAAGTATTCATGAGGGAGCACAGGAAGGGGGGGTTGGGGGGGAAGCGGTTGTCCACAAAGACGTTGAAGCATAGAGCGGAAAAGCGGGAAAAAACATGAGAGGGCCACTTTAAATGCTACCTCACTCGTGTATGCCTCCACCACAGCACGAAAAAGATGCTTCCCCCCTCATTTCAAGACAGTATAGTGAAAGGTTTTTTGCCGACACATCCAATGAAGGAAGAAAGAAATAGCATCTCTGGAGACTCATTTCCTTTTACTAGAGGTCAACATGTCTCAATTTTTCTTTTTTTATTTCAGTCGCATGAATCTGACGGACGGTCCGGGTTAACACGTTATATGGGGGGGGAATCTTTCCTTTGAATTTCCGTTCTGTCAACGCAAACCCGTTTCGAAAAGGCAAAAGCACGGCTTGAGCGTTTCACTCCGCAGGTTCCTCACGTCCTCGCTCTGCGTGAACACGGCTCCGTCCAGAGCGTTTCGCGCTTATCCTTACTTATCACTTTCGGAGAGTTCTCTCATTTCGACTTTGCGATTCCGTTTCCTACAGAAAATGCTGTCCATCGCGTATGTTACGGCTTTTCGAAATGTCAACATCTGCTGGGATTTGGCGAGTTGGACTTCGACTTGCACCGGTCGGGACCGCGAACAAGGAAGAAACGCCCCGACATAAAAAAAATTTAGAGGCTGCCATCTCCCATATCGCCATTGGTAAGGTCACTGCCAAGGTCGTTGCCAAGGTCATTGCTAAGGTCATTGCATTTCTCTTCCCGGATTCCGTCTTACTCTTAAATGATTATCATTTCTTTCGTTTTCAGATGATTGAGAGGCGCTAGAGGAAGCAGAGAGAAGAAAATGTAAAAAAAAAAAGATCGCCATTCAACTTTTCCTACGTTAAATAAAGAATATAAGCGAAAAGCTGACCCATGAGTATTATTTTTCTTGAGATACATGGCCGTATCGAAAGCAATTTGTCGCACCCCGTCTCTCGCGCCCGCCCGCGGGCATCTCTCCGCGCTCGCGATGACGTCAAGGCCGTCAAGGGCCGCGACGGGGAAACGTGGAGAGCGACGGCGAAAGAGAGGGTAAGGCCAACGTAATGGAGACCTCGTCGGTGGATCGCGTGATTAAATGCGTTGGTGTGTTCATACCCTAATGAATTCCCGATCGATAAATCGCTTCGTACAGGGACGTGGATAAAAGAACAAGAGTCCACTCCTGTCGATGGCGTACACGATGATTCCGTAAAAATTGACAATCATGGGTAATTATCGCGAGTACTAGTGGTGCACGACGGGAAATTGAGATTAATTAATCGAAAGAAATTGCTCCTTCAATGACTCTAGTTTACACTTCATAAGCCTCCGCGAAAAGGACCTTTTTTTTTTTATACCACTGTGCTCGACGATCATTCGCCGCTTCGATGATGCAGGCGCGGCAGCGCGCCTGTCGGTCCACCGTTCTCGCAGCCACGAGACTCGACCGGATGTGTCGGTCTGGCCGTCCAACCGATGGGATCACTTCCGCTTCTTTGCTGCACCACACGCGGGGTCCCGCTCGTCCACGTCACGACGAACCGCGACGACCGGAGAGAGGCGAGGAAGAACGCGAAAGGCAGACGACATTCTCGGGCGAACGCTCGACCGAGACTGAGGGGGAAGCCCGAGCGAGCCGGGCAGCCTGTGCTCGGACTGAGGCGGGCTGGCTCCGCTCTCGACCGCTTCTGCCTCCTTTCTTGCGAAAAGGCACTGCCCCGGGGACGGCAATGCCTGAGAGTTCGTCTTCTGACTCGTCCACTCCGTCCGTGTACGTTTCGCCTCGTTTGGCCCTTGGCGAAACGAGGCGAAATTGCGTCGCTTCATCTCGATTTTAAGCTTGAATAGGTTCTAATGCAGGGCAACTGGCAACTAAATGCCATGTTATTTTTTTCTTTGCGATTTTAGCGCATAGGTGAGGGAGCCTGTCGAATTTCAGCCTGTGCTTGTGGTCCCGAACGGTACGATCGTGATTTTTGGGGTCGCGCATGAAAAAGGTTGTGAAGCTCTAATGGGAAAATATTGCGGTGTGGATGATCCGAATGCGTGGCGAGGTACACGACCGCAAAACACGTATACATGTTTACTTGAACGATGCAGACGGATATTCTTAGACGGGCGTAGAAAATCCCACCAGGTCGCTATCCCCCTCACAAGTGACATCTAGCGAGGTCGAGTAGAAACCACGGCGAATTTCCTCTCACCGGATGAAGTTGCGAATACCGGGTTCTACTTTAGCAAAGGAAGAAATTATCCCTGCTCCTCGATCCAGTTTAATGTTCGATCAGAATATGCGTTGTGTGAAAATGAATTCGAAAATGAGAAGCTGACGCAGCTGCGTCGGAGCAAGAAAATGAAGGAACGTTTCGCAGAACGGATGGCAAGGAAACGCGCAGAAAACCTCTGAGAGTCCAGTCCTCACCAATTCCACTTTTTCACCTCTTCCACCCGATTCCCAGGAGAAGTGTGGTCGACCTGCTCTGCCCTGGCCCTCGTAACGAAATAATCCGGTTCTGCACGCAGCACATTTGTCTTACGGAGCGACGATTAAAGGCCGACGAGCATCTTCCCTCATTGGATTGAGTTTCCTCGGCGAGTCGAGGACGAATTTGTCCCTGTTCCTCGATCCAGTTCAATGTTCGACGGATTAAACACACCTTGAACATTTGACGGTGCGTAAACAAAGTTTCCACTGAACGAAAGCCAAGAAAAGTTGAAAGAACCCCTAGAACGTGGTCCTCCTGAATCGGTTCCATTCATTCAAGCTCGATCCCGAAACGAATGCCTTCACGCGTCCCTGCCTGGTGACGCTGGAAGCCGTCGGAATCGCCAATAAGGAATTAAATGCCACAAGTCTGAAGCGCCTGAACGGGGTAAAACATTTTTTTTTTAGTCATTGAATCAGTTGTTCGTGACGTTTTGATGAATCGCTCGATTTCCTGCGGTGAACGGAAAAAAAATTTCCACAAAATATTCCACGTTTCGTCCTTTACATCAGCTTCCTTTCATTTTGGGTATATTTCCCAACGGTACTTTAGGAACAAATTAGGCAGAGAATAAATGCTCACGTTGTCCATTGGCCGACTACTCGAACGACACAGGATCACTGGGGTCGTTTTTTTTGCATCCTTTCGGTCCAAGTGTGCCTTGCTTTGGATTTTCTTTGCTGGAGAGGACGCGCGAGGGCTCGTCCTCTAATGCCTTCGGTGAGGAATGGCAGCTCCGAGAGCGAAGCACTTCACTTTCGCTAGATTCAACGCACTTACCGAGTTTTCTAATTCGCTGGGAAAGTCAGACGCGAGTTTTCTCAGGGCAGGGTTTTTCGAGAAGTAACGTTTGCGCAAGTCTGTCCGAAGGGAAAGCCGATGCAGCTGACCCCCGGTTGCAAAATCGCAGATGGAAAAATATCTGGTTCGTTTAAACAGATTCCTAGTTCCTTGGAACCGATGGAAGGCGCCTGTGTCCTCACAGAGTCGCACGGCTTGGGAGCGGGGGCGGGGGCGGGGGTGGAGGTGGTCAAAGGTGAAAGGCAGGCATCGTTTCTCCTGTACCGATAGTTTTACGATCGAATTTACGGGTTAGGGCCTATCTGTTCGAAGGCCTACCTTCAGGACAATTCATGCATTACCAATCTATAAAACGCGGCAAATTTCTTGTGAAATTCTCAGTTTCACCTATGGGAATTTCACCGATGACAGCAGTGGAAACATCAGCAGCATGACCAGAAAATTCAACTCCCTGGAATATGAAATGAGACATCGGCAGAGCTAGCCAAGCGGGGGCAGGAGTACCGCTTAATCAGTTGACCAGCATTAAATATGGCCCAGTTGGAATATTGGGATTGGCGTATCCCAGTAGTTGTCAAGTTATTCTTGTCTACTTTCGGTAAAAAAAAAAAGTTTGCTATCTTCATGGTGAGAACCTCTCCGAGCCGTCAGTCTTGATAGGTGAATCGAATGATGTCACAATCCGAATGAAATGCAGTGACCATAAAACCTCACCATTGGATCGCCCAATCGCCTGCAGTTAATCGACCTCGCTCGGTGATCGCAACAATGACCCTAGTTCCTAGAATCGTCCTGCAGAAATTGACATGATTATAAAATATCGAACCAGCTGGTGAGAAACAAGCCGATTAGGGCCAAGAAGGGCCAGAAGAGACTGGGCAAGATCCAAATCAGGGGGAAGGCCAAGCAGGAAAGGAACACAAACAAAAGGCACGAACCTTCAAAGTTTGGAAATATATATATTTTCCAAGCCATCAAGCATTATCACTTTGGCCACATGGTCGAATCACTGCACCTCAATTCACAGTACAATACCACTTGTTTCACTGAATTTCCACAATACATTCTTAGGCCTAAATACATAAATGGCAGCAAGACCTTCTAAAATTTTTATACAAGATCCAGCACAGACATAGAAACAGACCTGTATGAAAGCTCTGACCAGAGTATCACAAGCAAAGACACTAATGAGATAAATTGCGAGGTGAGGCACGTGCTGGAAGGAAATGGAATGGAATGGCGCTTCAGCAAGTTATCCAGATCATGTCGACAAGGCTACAAGAACAAATAGCAGGACATTAAGATCCACGAAAGGGGCAGCCAAATACCGATCCCCATTCCTTCCCAGTCCCAGTCGGGATTCACATTCTCCCTTGTTATAGATTCATCTAAATGAGGAACTTCAAATCAGTTAATGTGAATTGTGAAAGGAGAAATTCTAAAACATATGCTAATTTTTCAACACTTCGGGGGAAGAAACGCTAGTTATTAAGGGAAAATCCCCCGTTTACGAGACAGTAGGCCTCAGACCTACTTTATCTTTTTGCCAGTTAGAGGACTGCTTAACTGTCCGCTAAAATTAGAGGAGGTTTGCGCATACGAAGATAAAGAAGCTTTAAGTTAGAAGTAGGTTGTGCATTCGAAAAAGGGCCCTTTAGCTTAAAGGCCCCTTTATCTCTCCTAAATTAGGTTTGTGCATTCTGGCCAAAGTGTTTGCAACCGCGATGCAGGAAGCTTAGACCGAACCGCCCAATTATTTATTCGTCGGAAAACCTCAAAAATTCTCTGGGGGTATTTCCAAATTAATGGAATAGAAGGACAACCGTTTATAAGATTTTCCATTGATGGGCTCCTGGCTCCAGAATTTTAATAGTAGGCAACTTGAAAAGAAAAGTTCGCACGCGTCAACTCGAAACAGACCAACACCTACTTTCAAAGTGTTGTACGTTTAAGCTTTGAATGAAGGTTCACTCGTGCTTAGAATAGAAAAATGGAAACGCGTAAGAAGACACCGATAGCGTCTAAATAAATTATCCATATTATATCGAGTATAGAAGCTTGGGAAAAAAAGTAGATATTCCTCATTACTTATTGCTGCAGAGCAGGGGTTCTTAACCTTTTTGCACCTACGGACCCCCCAGATCCTCAAGTATTACCATGGACCCCCACCCCCGGTTATCAGAAACTTTGGAACACCTAGATTTGCGATTATAAATGATGTTTTTCGGGAGCTACCTTCAATTAAATATTTAATTTTCCATGGACCCTCCACGGACCCCAGGTTAAGAACTACTGCAGTAGAGGGGGAAAAAATAACTGAAAGAGGCAAGGCGGCGCGTCGGAAAAAGGGCAAAACTGTGTCCTTACCGATATCATCCAGCGATTGTCAACGACCGTCCTCAAAAAAGAAAGCTGTATTGGAAACAAAAATTGTAAAATTGAAAGAAGCAGGGTGGCAGGTCGGAAAAAGGAAAAATGGTGTTCTTACCGATCTCATCCAGCAATGAAGGAAGACGTTCCTCATCCGTGTTTCCTGTATAGAATATACAAATTTCAAATTGAAAGAGGGTGACAGGTCAGAAAAAAGGGGAAAACTATGTTCTTACCGATCTCAAGTAGCAAATATTGAGGCCAGTCATTATTCATGCTTCCTGTATAGAAGAGACAAATGTCAAATTAAAAGAGGCAAGTATGTGGGTGGGAAAAGGGGCCAAACGGTCTTCTTACCGATCATATCCAGCAATCGTTGACGATCGTCCTCATTCAAGCTTGCTGTATTGAAAAAACAGTAAAATTGAAAGAAACAGGGCGGCAGGATGGAAAATGGAGAAAACGGTGTTCTAACCGATCGTATTCAGCCATTGTCGCCGATCATCCTCATTCAAAATTGCTGTATAGAAGAAACAAATGTCAAATGGAAAGAGGCAAGGCGACGGATCGGAGAAAGGCGAAAACAGTGTTCTTGTGGGATAGGGTTGAAGAAAGGTAAAATCGTTACCTCGTTTGATTCCTGCCGTTTTACTGTTATTTATCGCTTGTAAAAACTGCTTTTCCATTTGTTGCATTCGAACCAATATTTCCAAGTTTAACGTACAAAGATCCTGTTATTTGCACTTCGATGCAAAAAACTTTCCTACTTAAACATGTAACCTTTGATGAACCAGCAGTAATGGTTAGAAAACTGACAATTTACTATCCTTTGAATAAGAGTTATATCAAAAGTTGCAGAGTAAACGTTGACTAAAGTTAAATACACTCCTAATCGTTTGAATACTCGTTTCATGGATTTTAGGTTTACAGCCACTTTCATTGCACGTTTCGGCGATAGGATTACAGAGGAAGGATGACAATTTCATAATCAACTCAAATGATGCACTTTTTTTATAACAAGAGAGAGTGCGAAAGAACTCTTCCAGCCCTCGTCGCCGTTTCAAGTCCTACGCTGCCTTCACTCAGCCCTCCACTCGGTACTAAGTGAATATTCAAGGGTAAAACAGAGGAAAAACCTTTCTGTATAGGAATTTCGTACATTTATTTTGGCACTGATTTTAATTGGCATTAGAAAACGGCCTACTATTCTGTCGCATTGGAAATTAAGAAACCTTTTATCATTCCTGCTTTTAGAGGAAACCAAGTCTGTCAGTACATATATATACATATCAAAATTCGTGCACTTTTCTGATAACACTCTGGTTGTTCATGGAATTATAATTTGAAACTCATTTTGGTCCATCATCAATACTTATCAAGATACGACAATTTAAACATATACCATTGTTCGCAGACAGCGCAATTCTTATAACACAGTGGAGGTTGTGAGGGCTTATTTTTTAAACAGCGAAAGGGTTAAGGCTGTTGGACGCTGGAACGTATATTTACGTCTCCCCTTAACGTAAGTGTTACTGTCCATGAAATAAATCTTGCACAGCGGTGGCGAGCGGCAGCTAAGAAACTTCGCAGCGATATGATTAATCCATCCCGCCTATATGCCTATCGAATGGCTCGCCTATGTCCTGGAGTGGCAAAGGCTTTTTAGGCCTAACGGCTACACGAACTATGAAACGCCTTAACGTTTTCCATTATAAACTAGCGGCCTTCTACCGTACACTTGATGAGGAGTGAGAAAAAGTCTAAGAACAGTCTAAACCAGGTTCCCGCTGCCAAAACTTGATCTACAGTTCAATATGCAACTTATATGCATCAAAGAGAGGATGAGGCACAGCGTTCTACATCTAGCACATGCACATGTAAATAAATATGGAAGGAACCACAAAAGATCAAGAAACGGGACACATGTGGGAACGAAACGGAAAGTTCATATCATAACGAACGAACAAAGAAGTGCTTCATCAAAGACCACATCGTCAGTGATGGTGCCAGCATCGGTTTCGCCCTGCTTCGGTCCATCGATAACATGAATATTGAGCGAATACTCAGAGCGAACTTGCGAGCTGGCAATGTACAAATGTACAATGCATGGATACGGGCTCTGTAAGTCCGACTTGATCAAATATCTCTCCCTGAGAATTGAAACTCTAGACAGATAATGAATGCAGCCACGAAGCGTACCTGTGATCACCTCAACTATTATGGGTGTTCAAATGAAATGGGGATTTTTAGTACCCTACCCTAGGCTACCCTTAGACTATGAATAACAGCCATTGCCCCCTATTCGTTTGAATCCCCCTAATATTAAGATATTTGCGTTCAGGATTCTCACGATCCTAGGCGTGTCGTTGGTAAGGTCGGTCCCAATCATAAGATTTCATACACGCATCAGGATAGCTGCAATTTTTATGTTTAGGGTATGCGGAATGAATATTGAGAATGTTGAATAATTCAAACAGAAAAGTGGCTGCCCATCGACAGTATCACCACCATGATTGTCCTTCACAATGTCGATACTGTGTCGTGTCCGCAATTCGCCTTCCAATCGCGACGACACGTTCACATTGACATAACTGGAGTGCTCATTCTTGGGACACAGAAAGCGCGTTTGCTTCTCACTTCGGCATCACAGACCCTATGTCGTTGCCCAAATAGCTCGTTCACCATATTATCTGAGATACGATCGCCTGGTAAACGCACGGAGAGCTCAGATGGATCGTCCTGTACTCGTGCAAATGTTTCACTGCCCGCATCAAGTAAATCGAATTTCGTTTGCAGCAGCGCGCATGTTTTCTGTAAAACGAATCGTTCGGAACAACGGTCACGACAGGCTCAATTTGACGCGTCTCAATGACTTAACCCCAAGATCCTTCGCGGACGACTGGCAACACTTGGCGAATGTCACCACTCAGCACAACTACTTGCTCACCGAATCGTACATCGAGTCTCGCAAGGCCCGTTCTACCGTTGTCAGAGCTTCAGCGGGCGCCATCGGCGCTTCATCCCAAATGATGACGTTGGTAGCTGGAATCATCGCCAGATTTTTTCGCGATGAATGACACGTTCAGTATGTGAATCCGTGTGGTGTACAGGAATTATTTGCCAGTGCCACTTGCTCCATCGATAACAAACAGCGGCAAACTTCCCGTTCCGAATTGTCATGCTCTGCTGCATTTGAACCACTTCATTCGCATCATAAACAAAGAGTTGAGTATATCCGAATTTTTTACTTTGATTTAGAGTAGAAAAGATATTATCAAATGGGTGCAGACTGGTCGTAATCAAATGATAGACCTCGCCGGATGCTTTGAAGCAGTAAGGACCGTTTCCGGAAGTGTCAACAATCGTTCCACCAAAAGGAAGCAAACGCTTTTGCACTGCCTGATCAACTCGCAAAAATTTGCGAGGGTTTGCATCTTCCCCCTTCAACAACGTTTTCAACTCTGGCCAAAACTCCAATGGGATCGAATTGAACATCGTAACATGATCGTGACAACAACCTTGCCGAAGTCTTCAATTCGAAGTGGAGTAAGGCAAAACCAAGCAGTGCCCTACAGAGTATTACACTCTCATAAGGATCGTGCGGAACAGCTGGAAAGACGTTGGGCATCCCAGCCAACGCAGCGAGAATGTGGGTTAAAGGTTCGACGCGTACACGCACTGCTCTCCGCGCAGCGTTAACAGCCTCATGCTGCTCTACAGTTAGTGCATCTCTCCTACGCGCATCAACGTCTTCACGTTGCTCGCTTGTTAGTGCAGACCGTCGCAGCCTCGCCGCTCCTCATCCATGGGCGCATCACATCCCACTTTAACACTTCGCGTACTGCTCACGGAGATCTCCGATTTTGAGTCCTTTCGCAAATCATTTTGCTTAGCCTATGGCCGAAAAAGTCATAGCCTTATCGGCATCGAGCTTTAGGCCAAGGTAACTGAGGCTTAGGTCAGAGCGGTGGAGTAAATTGTCTACAGGACAATTTACTCACAAGACAATTTACTCCACCTAAATTGTCTACAGGACAATTTACTCCACCTAAATTGTCTACAGGACAATTTACTCCACCTAAATTGTCTACAGGACAATTTACTCCACCTAAATTGTCTACAGGACAATTTACTCCACCTAAATTGTCTATAGGACAATTTACTCCACCTATCAATCATTCTCATCCCCCCCTCCCCCAAGCCAAGGTCCTGGAAAGGCACAGGCTTGAATTCCTAACAGCTGCATGGGCGAATCACGAAACGCGCCTAGCCTATGACATGGAATGGCGAAGGCTTGCAGGCCCATCGGCTATCTAGCCTATGTCGTAGAGGTGCCAAAGCTGTATAGACCAGAGGCTACACCTACCACGAAACGCCTTAGGTATTCTAATATAGTATGGATGGATGGATAGTAAGGATGGTAGAACAACAGTTAATCAGATTCTCCCATTATGGGCTTCTGGCTCCGGAAGTGTGATGGAAAGAATCTTGATAAGAAAAGATCTCATGCATCATTTCGAAATAGGTCAATACCTATTTTCAAAGTGCTGTAATGCGAAGCTAGTAGGAAAGCTTCACTCGAGATGAAAATTGAGCAATAGAATCGCATAATGAAGACTTAGAAGATTTTACTCATATCCTATTTATTGCATTGGGTACAGAAGAGTGGAAAAATATAAATTTAGTGGTTAGTGTACCTTAATTTAAATACTAGCGCTTTAGATTTTCGCTTCAATTTCCATTTGCAATTTTCACTATTCAATAATGCGTATATGATGATGTATTCATAATCGCACAAGACTTCAGACCATACAAAATGAATAAGGGAAAGTGGAGAGAACAAAAATGAACTACACTTACTTCGAAGTGTCATCCCGTAAGCTCTGTCTCTTTCCTTTACAGATGTCACCATTGCCTGTACGAGGGTGGGATGTTCTCTCTTTAGGCACTCCAGTAATGCTATGAAGGCATTATCCCCACGAATGGGAATCATTTCTTGTAGAAACCGCACTATTCTTGTTCTCTCCCCTACCATCTCAATAAATTCATCATCCCAGACTACCCCCTTCCTCCTCAAGTCCAAGAGAACATCATCGAGGTGGATGAGGAGAAGCGCCTCTGTGTACTCGACCAAGACTTCCCATACCAAGAGTGCATACCCAGCCATGACGTCTTGATACGCCTACCAGTCTCGGACTCACTCTCCTGGAAGAGGAAGTTTCCAACGTTTAAATTGTCTTGTTGCACTAAAGATATTACGGGATAATCCAAGTAAGGGTTAAACCTCAAATTATTCTCCCTATAATGAACCCTTAGTGAAAACAGGAAAATGTTCTAGACCATTGCCTTATTAGGTGCCCATACGAAATGAATGAGGAAGAGGCTGAAAAAGATGCTACAAGTCATAGTTTCTGGCGGTCATTAATGTGTATTTTGCGTTTAACGAGGGGCAGAAGCCATTTGATTAGTGAGTAATCTTGAAGAACTAACTTCAATTTCGCTAATTGAGAGGTGAACCTAGACTATTTCAAAATTAATTAGCCAGGGCATAACTTTTTGGAGCAAAAGTCTCTATTTGTAGTGTATACAATGTAAAGAGAAGTTATTTTTAGGAAGGTTGTAAATCCGGACTTTCGTTACTGAGGAAACTACAGACCTGTCTTCTTGCATTTTTCTGCAATTTTATTTTTTTCTTCCACGCGAGGAGTCAGACTCAAGATGGTTTCTTATCACTCTGACTCACGAAATTCCCACAAATACGACATGATATTACCAGGAGTCAGGGGCTTCATCCCCGACATGAACTATGTTTTAAATGTTAAAAGCCCTGTAGGATACGAAGAAAGGAGTGAGGACATAAATTATCCCCGGAAGGGAAATGCTCGGAAACTCGACTCGCTTTGCTTCAGGTAAGGATAAAATTTACATGGGTCCGCCGGGCGGTTCGGAACTGAGATGAGGGCAGGTCAAACAAAGAATACTTTTGAGTCACAGCACTGGCCCTGACGCACTCTCCTTCAGAAACGAGAATGTGGGGCAAAAGTCGGTCGAGATCAATTTGAATGCAATGGAACATTACCGCCAGTAAAAATGATTCACTAAAGAACCGGTCAGAGGAATGAGGCTCTTCATTTTTCCATGACAGCAGCGCTCCTGAAGTCTCACTGAAATCGGTCGGTAGTAGGCTGTGCGAATCCGCGACTCTTTTCCAGCAGACGACAGTCCCTGGGTACACGCTTTTGTGACGTCAACGAGGATGCGACAACCGGAGTTTGTTTTTAAAACGCAATGGCAGCAAACACAGAACCAACTTTGCAACCTAGGGGTCATGTTCCAAACCGTTTTTTTTTTTATCATTTCTCCCGTGTTTTCGAAAATAAAAAAAATAGATATGGCACAAGGAGTCCTACCCCTCAGAAGTAGTTAGCAATAATTAGGCTTTCAATTTCAACCTCCAAATGAATTTGGCCAATTATTTTAAGGGTAAGACCTGCTGACTGAAACATGGGACGTTCCTTTTTTAGGGACTATCTGATTGGCACCTAAGTTGGAAATAAACCGATGCTAAGAGAAAGTGAAGAGCCAATGTGTACAAACAGGTTTATTTCCACCCCTTCTACTTTTTGCAGAGAAAAGTTCCTGGTACTTGGGTCAACTGCTTTGGGGTTTTAAGAATGCCCTTTTGGGGAACCTTTTGCTTTACACCCCTTCCCATTCAGGCAAGAAGGACATTATTTGTGGCATGGGGGACTCTGTCCTCCATGGTCAGCATTTGTCTTTTCTTCCTGACCATAACTTGTTTCCTGGTTGTTTGGCATTCCTAGGCAACTAGAACCAGTGACAGGACTATGTTGTGTAGGAGACTTTTGTTGGCAAAAATGTGTAATGAGTCCTTTCCTCCCACAGGACTCTCAGTTTCCTGTAATGTCCAATAAACTTCTAAGGCATGCCCCCTCCCTTCTGCAGAACTGGCAGAGCACGCATCCACTCAACTGATTCTGTCCCCTCACAGGTGTTCCGGGGCTGTGGTGTCAGCGGGGTGGTCCTTCCTGGTGGGCCGAGCTGCACTCATCAGCTTCAACCCCTCTCTGACCTCTGCCCTTGTGATTGACTCAGCTGCACCAGCTGCAACTGCCGCATGAGGGTGGTCAGGGTGTCTATTTTGGCTTAAAGCTGAGCAATCCAAGGATTGTCAGCTGAAACCATTGCAAGGGGCTGCACAAGTGCTGCCCAAGCAATAGAATCCATATGGTCACTTGCAGTGCCATCTAGTCCTTCAGCTGTTCAAGTCTCTGGATGTGGGACAAGGAATCTGCTACATTTTATACATTTCTGTAGTCAGGAGTGTTTTCCACTTAGCCAGGAGACCCTCCCAATGAAATCGAATTAATGAAATAATTCATATAAAGAGGATATGCTCCAGGCAGTGCATCTAAACCTAATACAGCCAAATAAACCATTAGAGACCTCTCAAATTCTTTGACTGACTCCAAGTCCAGTTTGACCCACTGCTGAAATTCAACAAACATTTGTTTCATATGGGTCGAAAGCATTTGTCAGTGCTCAAAGCAGAAAGTCTCAAAGGATTGGGTTGCAAGGGAGGCAATGCAGGTCTGCTGCAAGGGAGAACCACCAGGAATACATACAATAAAATCTTTGTTTTTTCCCACTGATCTGTCTACCCAGTAATTGAGGCCAACCTATCATAGACGAACAGGTACTGTCAGGTTAGTGCTGGGTTGATATTGTGACGGATGAGGACGGCATCGAGAGGCACGACTGAATGTCCCGGGTTTTGTGTTTCTGAATACTCTTATGAATTATTTCATTGTATGGTATATTTACAAGAGTATTACATATGGTGAGTGCTTTTAAAACCTTCATATGCCATCTGAAAACTTGAATTTAAAAAAATTTCAATAGTGGGGTTAGAAAAGATCTCCAAGAAGAAGCAGGGGTTAATATGCTATAAGAAAGCTGATGAGAATTTTAGCACATAACAATTTTGGAGGCAATACATGCAACTGAATATTAAGTCTTTGATCAGGATGCTACTGATCTTAGAACTCAGATATTGCCAAAATGAAAATACAAATTGAAATTAAAAAATATGAAAGCAATCTGGTCACCATAGGCCTATTATTAGGCTTAAATTAGTCTATTAGTACCCATGTCCCCCTATGTTATAACTCAGGTTTTTTTTTTTCAGGGTGATATTGTGCATGTTTTTCATTGGTGAAACATGCAAACATCATGAAAAGTGCACATGATGGAGTCAGGAGTTGATTGCCCTAAAAGAGTGAGTTTTTCTCCTGGCTGTAGGCCTACCTGATTTATGGTGTGTTTACTATCAGGCAAAATCTTCCAGTTGTCTTTCCAGATTAAGACCTTAAAAATGGAGGATGTTCATGAAGAATTATCTCATTTTAAAATTTTATTTTTATGCCCATTATGACAATGGTTCTGGGAGGTAATGTTAGAGAAAATGCCAAATCCTACTTTGAGAGTTGGGTGTTGCTACTTTTCATAGAGTTTGGTTGGAGATGATGCTGAGTGCATGGATGTGCATATTTATCAAGTGAATGGAGAGAATCATGTTCTGAAGCCTGGGAAGTTCTTAATTCTCAAGTACCCCTTGTTGATTGAGAAAAGAAAAGGTGGTGATGTCCAACAGCCATGTGGAGGATCTTGTTTGGGGAAAGTATCTACAATATGGAAGAAGTCTTCATCAGAGGATGTATATGTTACCCTTGAGATATATGTATTCCCTGAGTATACGAAACAGGGCCGGAAGAGATATCATGGCAAGGTAAGGATATCAAGGCAGCTCTTAATACTTGACAAAAAAAAAGAAGCTATAATTCCATTAGGTGCATCAGTGTTATTCCATAAAATTTGGACATTTTATTCAAGTATGTGGTATAATTAGGATGAAGTTGTTTTGGTGGAGGAAAACATGGATATCATGGTCACAGAGCTACCAGAGTTGGAAATACAGATAACTTCTGAGTGGCGCAGGGGATACCTTTGCCCATTATCACAGGCCAGTAGAAGTAAGGGTCATAAGGAGCTCTTTTTTGCTAACAACATAACAGGTAAGGCCAAGAACTTATGGATTCAGAATGATGTAGTCAATATGGCTGGAGGAGTCTATGACTCTTATAATCTCTGATGTAGATGGCGAGAAGGAGGATGTTCCTTTGGATGTGATGGTGCTAACATTTGTGCAATATTGGCGATTACGAGTTCTTGCTCGGAGAGTGGCATCAGAGGACATGGAGGACTTGAGTACCACCTTCTTAGCAGGCATTGGCATTCCTCTTCCTGGAGGCCCCACTAAAGTGTTCCTCTCACGAGAAAGCTGTCTCATGTCTAGCCTCATGACTACCAGTGGTATGGAGTTACATCATAAGTGGACTATGTTTGAGTTTAAATTTTGATGGAACCTATGAATTACATCAACTGTATTTTTAGGTGATTCAAAGATTGCTGATGGATGTGTCACTGAGGTCACTGAGGCAGTCAGTTCAGACCATATTGACATAGATGGTGAAATCAACTTGAAGCCAGGAACATCTGAGGTGCATTCAAGAGGTGAAGAAAAATTTCAATGTCTTATCATTCATTTGCAGGGCTAAGAGTTGATCTGCCATTGAAACATTTTACATAATCAGATAACTTAGTTGTGAAAGCCCAGCTTCAGAAGTTGCCATTATTCAAATGTTTCATTAATGGATTCCATCCCATGTGGATTCATATTGCAGTGCCATTTCTTAGCATAAACTTAACATTGACATCTCAGCCTTGTGACATGTGGCTGACAGAGCTATAGCATGTCACAGAACCTGACAGTCAATGTGTTTATAACAGACTATCTTCTAGCCCTAATGATTCTGTGAGGGAGGCCTATTGACATTTAAAACCCTCCCCTGTTGAAAAAAATTTGATTTAAAGTTGGATACTTTTCCCTAGAAGAATGGAGATTTTGCTCTTTGCCAATTTTGGATGCTGTCTTAGAGTAAGTGGCAAAATATACTGCCAGTTGGAAGTTACCAGATACATGGTAATGACACTGGCAATTGCCAGTGACTGTTGAAATTTAAGCATAAAAAAGATATTGCCTTAGAATCAAATAAATATGGTAATTCAAAGTTTTACTTCTCAACTTATTAAGTTCTTTTCATCCTTAAAGTATATTCTTAGCCTCTTGAAAGCAAAAATTATTTCATTCTCCTCATAAGGAAAACAAGTGCAAACAAATAAGCAATTCAAGGATAAAGGAGAACTTGTAGATGCAAAACATGAGCCCAGGGATTCGACATGTTCAATTGATCAGCTAGCAACAGTCAACATAGCAAATTTTTATTTTCAAATCTGTAACTTTTTGTACAGTTAAAAAATATGGAGCTGCTGCAAAAGATCAAACCTCTCATTGATTGTCCTTAAAATCTATCCCTCTCGCAAATGCCAAGTGATCAAGTTAGCCATCTTCACAAGAAAAATAAATACAAGACAGGTTTCCAAAGTCAAACTTTAGTCAGACTTTGCTTAAAAGCCTAACTCAACTGAGGCAGAGCAATTGGCTCCTTATATCAGAGTTTACAGTAACGTTTGATGTAATGTTGCAAATGTTTTGAATACTTATGGACATCAAATTTAAAAATATTCAAACTCACCTTGTCAATGGAACTGAAGAGGGAATTTTTATTTCATCAATTTTTAATCTTTTTAAATGAAATCAGAGGGCCTCTGCTGAACTGGAATTTGTTAACTTCTCAATTTGCTTTATGTGATGTTTCTTCAAATTGAAAGAGAAGTTATGGGAAGCATATCAGAACCAAATAGATGATGACCTGGTTGACTAAGGAGCCTTCAGAGACTTTTCTTTAACGTTTTTCGGTACCGTTACTCACTTAAAGTAGTACAAGTTTCTACTTACGTCCCAACTATTGAAATGGAGAAATGATGGTTAATCAGTATACCAATGAAAAAAGACATAAGTCGTTGAGTTTGTTTGGTAGTTCAAGGGCCAAATAAAAATCTTCATGTTAAGGAAGAGTTTCAAAGGTACCTTGCAGAAATGCTGGGAGTTCAAAATGAGGTCTCTATCAGCATAAATATTATTAGTGATGGTTCAACAACTTGGGAAGTTATGGTGGGATCATCATATTGCATCATTTCTGCAATCCAGTATATTATTCAATGCCAGAATTTGTGAGGTGTGAGAAACTGAAACTGAAGATTTTTATGACTGGACCTGGTGAAATGAAGGTATCCATATTTTATAATTATTTTCTTCCATTAACCTCTGTTATCATATATGATACCTTTGTGTTTGATTTTTCTTCCCTACATCTTACAAAACTAAGTTTGTTTGAATAAAAATGTTATGTATATAATATATGTTGTGCTTAGCACTCCTTTTGCAAATCAACAAAATGCATTTTGGAAAAATTAGCTATGCTTAACTGAAGCTCAGGGTTGAGGAGATTAAGGATCTTAGCCCTTTTGGTATCATCCCAAGTTTGTCCTTGTCTTGTGGCTGCCTGCCAGGGTAATGCAGGCAAGTGGGCGGCTGCATGATAAGTATGTATTCAGGACACTGTCAAAAGGGTTAAACACCTTTACAAGATTGAGAGGAAGTATAGCCCAATTTAAATTTTGTTACTCACCAGCTTTGTGATATATTAAATTGCCTCCTATTATTAAGCAGGTGAACATTTTTTAAATTATTAAATGCTTTTGATTATTGGATCTCTACAGTATGGTATATGAGAGCTACCTCAAAAGCAAGTGCATATTCTACAGCAAAACACTTGGCTGGTTCTGCTACAGATGGAGTAAAAATGGAGGGAGAAATGCTGTGGGATGAAATGAGAGATGAAAACTGCAAGATGGCCCAAGGAAACATCAATGGGGAGAAATTTGGTAAAAATTTTGGAGCTGGAAAAAGAGAAATTGCCCTTGAACATCTGCTGCCCAAGAGTTTGAGTTCATTTTCCTCAGAGAAAGATGCTTTCATTGGGAACTTGTTGAGATTCATGGAAAGTAACAAGACACCAATTCAAAGGATTCCAAGTCTTGGACACAAGAGGTTAGATCTCTTTCACTTTTACCTTGAAGTCAGGCTCATGGGTGGGTATCATGCAGTAACACAGAATAAGCTGTGGAAGACAATCTATAATGCTCTTGGTGGAAACAAGCAGAACACTTCTGCTGCAACATACACTCGAAAGCATTATGAGCGGTTGCTTTTGCCTTTTGAGACCCATGAAAGTACTATGCTTGGAAAACCATATGGCAAAGAGTACATTTTCCAGGAATTTGGATTAGAAGGGAATCGGGACAACAGTGGATCGCGGAAGAGAAGTCGAAAGGCGAAAGCACCCCGGAAGAGAGAGGATGCAATTCCAATGAGCTCAGTCAACAATGGAATCAGCCAGGCTGAGGGAGATGATGGCACTCCGGATCTTGTACTGCCGCATGAAATAGTGCGCAATTGCATGCAGTACCACAATGATGCAGCATTGCAGAATCTAGCTCGAATTGCTTGCCAGTTGCAAGAGGAAGATAGTTCTGCAATGCTCAAGAGAAAAATCTCTGGAACCACTCAAGAAAAGTCATCAGATGTGGTGCCTTGTCCTGCATCAGTTGAACGGTTTGATAAGCAATCCAAGAGGGGACCCATCAAGATGAAGAAAGCACAGATTTTGACTGCAGCACCTGAGTGTGAGCTCAGAAAGTCTCTCCAAGGTATCCAAAATGTCAAAAATGAAAGTCCCTCGAACAGAGAAGAAATGGCTACTGATGCAGAAGCCCTTGATCTTAGTACAAGTAACAAGGGTTCCAGCAGCAGCAGTCATGAAATGAATAGTGAAGAGCTGCTGGATCTTAGTGTTAAGAAAAGTCGAATCCAGGATATTGGGCCAAGCCAAGACTTTTCAAAGGTATCTCAAGAAGAGAAGCAAACATCAGTCTCTTCACCTGGACATTCCATTATTTCACAAGCTCCATCCAGCCTTGCAGCACAGCCTTTTTTTTCCTCTGTAGGATTCTCTCCAGTTGTCTACCCACAATTGTTCCCACTTGACCTGTTCTTTCCTTCAGGAGGCTCTGGAATTCCTCCAGCTGGTCCATCTTTTCATGATATGCACAGCATGCTGCATGCCTTCCCAATGACTATTGCTCTTCAGAGTGGGCAAAAAGTGGAGCAATCAACATCCAGCTGCAATTCAAATTCAGAGGCAAGCAACAAGAAGGGAGCTGCTTAGCCTACCTCATACATGAGTTATGCTCAATTATGCATGGAACATGGTGCTAAAAAGTGCCTACATTTTCAGTAGTCTCTTTTTTGATATAGTGATACTGTTAGGGCATTACCTTCCTTTGTCTTATATCTGGAAACAGGTGCCAACTTTCACTACGTGTCCTAGCAAGTGATCTCACAAAATGATCTAAACTCTTAGCAGTGTATTCTCTTTCTACTCTTGGTTTGATGAGGGTTTGAAAACACTTTTTTTTCCAATATGGCATACTCTTTGTACAATTTCCTGAAAAGATTTAAGGCCTCTATAGTAAGCCATCCCCTTGGGTTTTTTTTTTTCCTAAGTCCTGTAACAAGAAGGCTTCCCCCAGGATGTTACGTTACTGTTTTCCAACACAGCAAGGACAAGTTGCAAAATAAACTATCCATGCTTATGAAAGTAAGTTCTGCCATTTTGGTTCATGATTCATGTGTCCTCATCAGTGCATTTAATGCCATAGGGGTTTTTCATATCTTTGCTAGCGTAACTGGTCTTTTGGTTCCATTTTTGATCTCAAGATACTAGTTGATATCTCAATCTGCAGAGCAGGAGCGTCAAAGTCTTGTCAAGTGAGTTCAAAGATGGACAGTCCAGATGTGCAATAAATGAGATACATGAGTGCCTTGCATAAACTGTGAATTGTAGCGTAAGTTTAAATATTTCCTTCATTGTGTTCTATCAGTAATTACCTAGCTTTTCTTTGATATTTTTGATTAGGAATTGTTTTCTTTTTTCCTGGCATTTTTGCTGCACTGTTAGTCACAAAATGTACTTAGTGAAAGGTTCTGTTATGTACTCATTTACTTAGTACCTGATTATTCAGGACTCGCAGATATCTCATGTCAGTAAGAGCTGTTGCTGTAGAATTGATGAAATCATTTTGATGCTTAGATTTTTTTGGTGAGAAAAGGGGTATATATTGATGAAGAAAGTAGAATCCAAGTTGTGATTGAAAATGTACCAATTTCCTCTCTCCTGTTGAATAGATGCATCCATGTAGTTTCATGCCTTCTCAGTCCTGTGTCCTCCTTCATGTATGATGTTGAAAAAAAAAAGATTAGGCAACCCAGAGGGGCAATTACTAAGAGAGCATCAAAATTTATCATTGCTGCTGGAGTCCTGTGCAAATGAATTTGAATTCATGCAGAGATGAGTACCAGTTGCGTAAAGGAGCAATTTTATGTTAGTGAGAATTGCCTCACTCGTGTGAATTTCTTTTATTTCTTGTAGCATAATACAATTCAAAAAATGTAAGACGTTAGATGTGAACTCTAATACTAATGACTCCTACTTTTGACTCCCATTGATCAGTTCCTAGAGCATTGTATTTTGCTGTGTTTGGCCTACATCAATTGTGAATGGTCTTCTGAGATGCTTGTACTAAGTTTGTGAGAAATGATGGTAGCAGATAAGTATGTGTTGTGTGTTGAGTATCTAGCAGTATGACTAGATCATCTTGAAAAATGCTTTTCTTTTTGTCTCTTGTTACTTTGAAAGTCAAGTGGAAGTTTAGAAGTTATGATGCCTAATGCTTCATGAATCAGAGCAGTTCTATCCCTGTATTTAGCTGCTGTCAATAGTAAAATATATGCAATCCAGAATGATGACAAAATATGAAATTCAGAGTGACAAACCTTCATTCAGCAAAATTTATATGACTTAGTTCCATAATAAAAAGATCTCTCCAGAAAAGCACTGCAAGATTCACTTTTTACCCTGCTGGTGCAATTGCACTAAGTACTTGGGAGTGCAATTGTATGGGGTGCCAAAGTGGCACTTTTTGTCTAGAAGATGGGATGTGCCATTGGAAAGGAGTCCAATAAGGCATGAAAGGCTATGGAGAGCCTTCAATTGTGATGCTTTTCATGAACTTTTTTCAGAAAAAGATCCGCCGGGCATCAGAGGGATTCTGCTCCATAGGACAGTAGGGACATTTCAATCTGAAATTTGAAATACATACATTACTAATATATTCAAGTACAAATCTAGCAAGAAAGATTCCATGCTCAAGAAATAAGACTCACTTATTGCCATTGCTCAGTTTGTGTAGAGCATCTCTAGAAATGCAGTGGCCACAGGTGAGGCGCATGGGAGGATTGGAATCTGAAGTCTGCTGCCTCAGAATTGGGCAAGCAAACAAAGAATGATACCTGCACTCCTTTCCCAGGTCAATCTCTATCTGTAGGGTAAAAGCATTGGAATAGCAGTTTATTTTGGAACATCCATAGACCCTCAGCTGGCAAATCACATGGAAACTCACTGGTAATTCTTCTCTGGAAGCCCATACTCCTGTAACTAATCTCTGCTGCATGACCTGCTTGATGTTAAGGAGAGCAGGTAGGGCTCTGCAACCAGCATTCACTCTGAAAAGGAAAGGGGATGTCTATGAAACAGCTCAGCATAAGAGTTAGAAAAAAATATATGACTAAGATTACATAAGGACATACACAACAGACAGGTGACTGTTCACGCTGAGTCCAAGTAGAGCACAAGCATCTTTGGTAAAAAGTTCACCAATTTCTCCCCACAGGGTAGAATCTGACAACCATCCATAGGGTCCCTGAGACTTCTCACTTCCAAGGGGGTATAACATTGCTCCCATCAGCACTTGTATCTCTGGACCAGGAAAAATCAAATAAGGAAATAAACACAAACTCACACATACTCCAAGTTTTCTTTTCATTGTCTCCTATACTCTTAAAACTTAACTTGATTTTCCTACACATCATTAAGAGTTCCAAAAGTAAACTTCTTAGTGGCAATTCACAAGTAAATGAAGTGATTAAGGGTGATCAAGGCCTTCAGTTGCCAACTGAAACTCATCAAAAGCAGAAAACCTTTTTCAGAGGATGACCTGCCTTGGACTCCTTTTGAATGGAGCCAATTTAGTAGAATTTCTCATTTAACCTCTTGATAGTACTCTTAAGGGTGTAGCTGCAGGGAAACAAATTGTTTGAAATATGGACAATGGAAATGGAGTGATTTTATCAAAACAAAATCCATTGTTTTTGCTGTAATTTTACTGGATACTCCATATTTCTCAATAACAATTTCTCAAAATATTGAAGACAAACAGGACAATGATCAGCATTCTGGAATCTTTAACTGATTCATTTGACCATATCCCTAGAATGCTTTTCATGAACTAAAAAAAAAAGACTAATTGCCTTTTGGGCAACTTTAATGACACCTGATGATTATTATGCTCAATGTGGGCCACATTACTTTCCTGCTTACTCTGTACCAGCAATTTCTGATTGGCTCAAAAGTCTTGTAACTCAGCTGAATGATTCTAAATTTTCAGTAAAGAAATAGTAGGCCTATAATTTAGCATCATGTAGGTGGGGTCAATGAGAAATAGCTTGTGCAATAGCTAACTTTGATATGAAAGGGTTGAAGCCTGGGTTTGTCAATATCGGAAATACTGCCTTCTGTATGTTTTTAAAAGCACTTGCAATGGAATGACAAAGTGGTGTTTGGCTCTTATTTTACTGAACAATTATAAAAACTGAACCATGAAAAGAGGATTCAGAGGTCTAAAAATCTCCTATTAAAAATCGAGAGCCTACAAACAGAGACACTATGTCTCAAGCTCCATAACATTTGAGATATGAAAGTCTTCCAAATAATCTGATCCATTTGACCTATTCTCAGGTATGTAAGATTTAAGCTAAATGTGAATTTTTTTATTTTTTTATTTTTTATTACAATACAAATTGGGCATCTGAGTCTAATTGATTTATTTTAACCCATTCCAATACAGGTTTATTCCAATATCTGATAGGCCAAAAAATATTTATTTCAAGAAAGGAGAGGAAATAATAACTTTTTGCAAATGGCATTCTTAGCATCATTATTTCTGCAGCACTACTCTGTTTCCACTTTGTTGTTCCTACCATAGTACTGTGTTTGGGTGTGTGTATTAATATCAGAATGATTTTTTCCATCCCCAGTTCCATCACCGGTATACAGGGCGAGTAAAAAAAAAAAGTCTAGTCTCATTGGGAACACTTGTATTTACAAGAGGTGTTGAAATTGCATGCCCTGGAGGGAGGAAAAGATGTCCATGTGCTGGAGGGTATTGGGTGTGATTGCTGCACATTCATTAGGCACATTGTGTAAACATTGTGTATTGAACAAAATATAGTCAACCCCTATAAGACTGGACTTTTGACTCACCCTGTATATTAGGATTATTGGAATGGGTTAAGAATATACCTTCTCATGATCAAAACTAAATGCACCTTTTTTTTCTGTCTTGTCTTCTTTTAGAAAGATACAGCTTATTTTGCTAAAAGTTTTACCAGCAAGCATTTTTTAAAGAAAATATTGTTTTGATATGGCAGTCTGTGAAAATCAACTTACTCTGAGTATGGCCAAAATGAGGAATACAACCCATGGCTTCTGACATGGGAAAAAAAAAGAATGAGCTTGAAGCTGATGCAGAAGAGCAACAGTGCAAAACCTGCCCTAAGCTGTGAAGTGTTTTCCTTAAACCTTTTACTAATTTCTGAAAAGCAAAGGGGTTTTATTTTGTGTCATGCATAGCCCAGCATCAAAGGGATGTGATATGATCAACTGACAAAGGGGGAAAGTTGAGGGGCAGTGATGGCATGGGCCAAGGGTAAGCAAACATCTTTCATGCATTTTCAGCCTTTGTTTCCAGCCCCTTCTCTTTACTGGAATAATTCACATCAGTTCCTATGATATGGTGGACGTGGCAGAATGGTAGTGAGCATATTCCCACTTTAAAAAGTGAAAGAAAAAGAGAAAAGTCTAAGCTAATTCCCCAATAGAGATCTAACAGTAAAAGGCTAGAGGGAACACACTGTATGGTCAAAGCCCAGTCACAAAGATGGATAGGAATTGGATAAGGTTCAGAGGAGCTGAACTTGCTCAAAGAAATGAGCTCCCCAGAAAAAATAGGCTTAGTTGGACTTCCCCACCTTTCTCATGCTGCTGAGCAAATGGAGGGAAGTTCTCTCGAGCATATTTCACAGCAGCCAGCTGTGATCCTGCTCCACTATTCAGGATCTCCAAGAATTTTAACTTGTGCAACTTGAATTCCAGTCTACTTGCCTAGGGCAAAACATGGAGAAGGATCAAGGCAATGCAAAAATGAGTAGATAACATTTTCTCGCTTCTAATACCTTCTCTTGCAGTTTTTCTCGGTGCCTTCGAGCCCATTCCAAGGCTGGCTCGAGGTTCTTGTGTTTTAAGGCTTCTATAATTTGATTGAGCTCCAAAAAGGGCTCTTTGCGGTCTAGTTGCATGTTCAAGCCTGCTTCCTAAGTGAAAAGCATAATACAGTACTCATCATTGCAAACTGTTTCCACAAGAAATTCTACTCTGGAAGGTTTAAATTATTTTCATTATTAACACACTCTTCCATTAAAGTGAAAAGCAAGTTAAGAATATGAAAAACTGTGAAAAGAGATGAAACATGATAAATTATTATTCCTCTGATATGAGAAGTGGGAGATGAACTTTAAAAAGACATTGCACTGGCATCTTCCCTGTGATCAGTGGGAGATGGGAGTTGAAAAGTGAAAATGGTCTTTAAAAATAAAAATAAACATCCATTCTGTAGAATTGTGAATACTTACTTTGGCTAATTCTTCACCAATATCCAACATCCCCTGCCTGAAAAAATGCTGACATATGACTTGATTCAACAAGCGCTCCTTGTCTGGGCCACTAAGGGCTGCTTCACTTGTTGCTCCAGCATAATCAGCAATAAAGTTCTGCAAGATATACAGACACTCAAGGTTCACCATCAACATTTTTCCCATAATACCTTACCCAGTTCAGAAAGTTTTCTCTGCAACCTTTCTTTGGATGTTGACTTACAGATAAAATTTTTCTAGGTGAGAATATCTTTGAAAGTTTCCTTTTCTAATATTCATTCCTTGTCTACACAAGAAAGCCTTCTGTTGTGGATGAGCCCTAAGGCATTATTAATATTAACCAATTATACCTATGAAGATGATAAATGGTGAATTTGAGAAGTCATACAACACCGGTAAGTTATACTTTGAGTTCAAATAAACAAACAAGTAGATGACACCAAGCAAGATCAAATATGGTAGTATATCTAGCATGAAGTACTAGTACCCACCCTGTCTATGGCCTTCCCAACTTTTGACACAGAACTGTGAAGTTCACGATGCTCAGTTGCAATCTTCTGAATGGTGTCTTTCACTTTTGCAACAGTCTGGCTGAGCATGAGCCTCTGAGTGGTGGATATTTCAGCATCTGGAAAGCAAAATTCAAAGAGTCTAATTCAGACCGAACGAGAATTTTAGAGTCGGTTCTAAGGCATTTAACACGTTCGCTGCTGCTGACGTTTGTTTCTATGGAAAGGATAATGACGAGGTGCATCATCGGCAGCGAATGTGTTAACATCTGCTTTAAATTGACAGCCACTCTGAACTGATTTATAATGAAAGGGAATCTTTTATGAGCAATCACTGCATGCCCCAGGTATAAACTGTTAAGTAAATTATGTAGCAAAATAGTAGTAATTTTTCCAGAGTGAGAGTTGGACATACCACTTCCATATGAGAGCAAACTGTAGTGTTTGGAATTCACAGATTGCTTACCTGAGTCCCTACCATCACTGAGTTCTCACCTGGATTTGAATCCAATTCAGCCTCTAATCTTGACAGTTCTGCACTCAAATCTTCACATACTCTTGAAGTATGCAGTTGGGAGCTATGAAACTTTCCCACAACTCTATCAATGTCACGGCCAACTGATACCCAGGCATCCATTTCCAATTGGATTCAGTAGAGGCCAATTTTATTTTTTCCTGAAGAGCTTCATCCTGGATGCTCTATTGGGTATCCAACTGAAACTATTGAATACATGATTACAATAGGGTAAGGACTATCATGGATGGAATGGTCTATGCATATTAGACTCCTTGACAAGAATCAATAACTATTGAATGAAAAAATATGGTCTTGGTAGCAACAGTAAGCAGTTCTACTGGGCCTGCACATGCCTTGGTCTGCCTTAGAGTTGGAAAATAACTGCTAAGCTTTGTATATCATTAATCAATTTGGCTTCTCGGAGAAGTATATCTCAGTGTCTATTATTCATATGACCTTGTATCTTGGCATTGCAGGTCATAATACGATGGGCAGAAGAATAATAAATGAAATGTAGAAGGGCTCCACAAAATGGCTGGAACAGGAATTTGTGTAACAAAGATTCCAAATTTTCATGATTTCCAATGAAAGCGAAAAGGGGGCAGATGACTGACAGCTGACTATGACACCATAAGTGTAGGATTGGCAATCTTTGCTATTTTGCAAGGAATGCATCACTGTTGAGTTTCACTTTCACAAGTATATTAGCATGAATGCTCCAGCATGCTTTTATAGCCATTATCAACCAATATATCTTGCCCTTTATGTGAGATTATGTTTGACCCATAGACGCTAAAATACACCAAAGTATCCCAAATGATTAATTGGTTAATCAGTGGATTAATTTGCTTCATGAGTGGGTGGACACTTCTTCAATGAGAGAATCCTTGGACATGGGTTAGTGGACACCAAGGATAAAAATGCTCAGGGAGTCTGATTATCTATCCTGTGGTCTCAGCCATGTCCTGTCCAACCAACCAAGAAGACTCAGTTTCTGATGGTTTATTTCCCAGGCTCACAGGCTACTTGTGATAAAGGAAATGAATTCAAGTTTGATTTTATCCTTTTTTCTCATTCTAACCTTATTTGGAAAATGAAAAACCTTTCAGAGAGCTATCTGCAATACACCCAGAACATGTTGAGAGAGTGTGCCAGCCACACTTCTCTTATGTTTTACTTTGTTCTGTGAGTACAAGTTAATGCCTTGTTTTTCTTTCTTGGAGGTGATAAAAACTGTGAAAGAAGCAATATGGATGAACTAAGGAGAGAATAAGATGAATAATTTTGGCAGGATCTATGTAATTTTTGAATGTGAAATTTCATTACTTTGGAAGCTGAACTTGGACTTTCATTTGGGACCAAGTCTGATGCATCTCTACTACATCATCTTGTGAAGAATAATACTTCATGATATTGTGCCATCACTGAGAATGCACACAAGTGGATAGTGTGATGAATGAACTACATGACTTCAAAACTATCTTGGAGCATGCTTCTAAGATTTGTGGATTTGAGCCATCTCTTTCTGAGGGAGAGAGATAGAAGTTGGGGAAATAATTTACGGGTCTCCCATTTCATAAAAATTAGTAGTCTGTGATGCCAGTCCAATGTCCTCATGGCCAATATGGTGTGACTTGTGTGTCCAGCAAGTTAATGAAGCTTGGAAAGAAGCCCAAGTGTCTGGAGTTCCCTAATCAATCCCTACTTAAATTGGCTTAACTTTAGTATCACCTTTATCTTGATCAATATT
>CAJPEV010002566.1:0-42383 GCA_905338385.1 Darwinula stevensoni
ATTGGTATTTCCTTTCCACTATCTATCTATATATATATATATAAGTTGCCATAACCCTTTTCCAGCAACCACTCCACAGGAGACTTCAGGACCATCAGCATCATCACAGTTCCTCCTTTCCTCTCGACCCGAGTAAGTAGTCTCTCTTTCCGTCACTTTCCACCCTCACATTCACCCCCTTTCTCCTGTCCCCACGAAGACTTGGTGCTTCGTCCTCCCGTCCCAATGGCAGGAATCAGAAACCACGTGACGAAAGCACCATCCTTCAGCTTCCGCATCGGTCGAACTTCAACAGACCCAACAGACCGACAGCAAAAGATCTATACAGACGGACGGGGTCGGGGTTCTCCACCTCCCTTTTCCCGCTCCCCATCCCCTTCCATTTCATTTCATTTCAAGTCATTCCTCCTCTTCCCAAGTCCTCTCGCGTTTCCAGCCGTTCCCTGCCCGTCGCTTGCGCATGCGTGGCTTCTGAAAGGCTTTCCCATCGAGGGGTTTCATCGTTTCCTTTCCGTCACCTTTTTCTTCAGAGGATGAGATCCCAGATTGCCATCCAGATTCTCGCCCTGGCACTCACCATGGACGCTGTCGTCGGAGTGGACTTCGATACGTGCAAAAAATACTGCGACGGGGGAATGGGAGGGGCGTCGGTCCTCTGCACCTTCTTCACGTCGGGCTGGGTGGGCAGGCAATGCAAGAAAATCGTCAACGCCGATCCCGAGACCTGCAAGAACTTCTGTAACTTATTGGTGTTGTTCAAGGAATTCGACGCCGATAGCGAGCACGTTGCCAATTTCGAAAGATAGTTCCGATGCAAAGAGTAGCTTGAACTCGAGTGAAATAAAAACTGGCATACATTCCTCCGCTTTTCTATCGTGAAACGAGAAGTCGCACAATTCACGATAGGCATAATTTCGCGGTCTTCCTGGTCGCCTGAGCAGAAAGAAGTACTGTGAACTAGTGAGTCCTTCAGAGTCGTATGAAAAGCATGCCCATAGTCTGGGTGGCCTCCGATTAGCTCATGTCATCTTCTGTGGGGCATTTCCAGGCATTTTTCTCATGAAGAAAGTTCACCCGTCACACCTTCCACCTCGACACCCCAACGCATTGGATGGGATGTTACCCGTTTATAATTCCCTTCCAATGTCTTTCTTGGATCGAACACGAAACCAATTTATTACTCGATTCCTTTTATTAACATGAACCCCCAGCAAAAGCATTCCTCATGAAGTGAGAAATCGATTGTCATGATCCCAATCGTTGTTCTTTCTTTCGCACTTTTTAAAATCCATGGTGCGTTTCGATACCGCTCGTTTCCATGGGGCTGGTTCCCGCGCAAGGAGGAGCATCATCTTCGACGTTGGAATTCCCTTCGCTTTGCAACCAGCCGGTCGAGGTGAGGAAAATGAGCAGGAGGACATCATCAACGAATGGGAGTCGCTATAGAAGAGTTCTTGCCACACGAGGCGACATTGGATTACTCGTGGCATCAGTGATTGATCAACCACTCCACCGGATACTTCAGGACTATCAGCATCACCACCGTTCCTCCTTTCCTCTCGATCAGAGTACGTAGTCTCTTTTTCCGTCACGCCCTCACATTATCCCCCTTTTCTTGTCCCCGCGAAGACTTGATGCTTCGTCCTTCCATCCCAATGGCTGGAATCAGAAACGTGAAGAAAGCACCATCCTACTGCTCACGCTTGCGTCTTCAACCCACGAACAACGCAAGATCTACTGTAGACTGAACCGAACCGGTGGCTCCACCCCACTCCCTTTTCAAGTCCTTCCTCCTTTCCCCTGCATTTCCAGCCGTTCCCAGTCCGTTGCTTGCGCATGTGTGGCTCATGCAAAGCATCTCTCTCTTGTCGTGGGGTTTCATCATATCCGCTCCGTCTCCTTTTTTTCTAAAGAGGATGTAATCCTGGTTCGCCGTTCAGATTCTCGCCATGTTCTTCGCCCTGGCACTCACCATGGACGCTGTCGTCCGAGTGGACTACGATTCGTACAAAAAAAACTGCGACGGGGGAATGGGCGGGGCATAAAAGCCTTTCTAAAATTATCATCTGAGAAACAAGTCCTATTTTCCACTACTTCTAAGCAATGGCTTTTTTTGATCGGACGTTTCATCCTTTGAGCCACTGCCGAAATACGATTCTGACACGTCAGAGAGACCACCTGGGTCCATCTCATCTAACAAGAATTCCTTTTTCAATTTCTTGGAAAAGCCCAAGTCATCGTTGCATAAGTTAGCAGTCAAATATTTGTCAAGGATCGAACGAAAGCGTAACGAGCTCCTACAGTAATTATTCAGCGACCGATCTAACCCCTCTAAAGCCACTCGTGCCACTCATGGGCTGAGGTATAACCAGCGAGTTGTCACGATGGCCACCTATAGGACGGTCAATTCTGAGCGAGAATGGAATTCCCAGAATTCCGTTCCTCCTTCTTCGGTGATAACTCTGTCGAGTCTTCCTCTTGCCACCGCGTGCAATGGCAGCGCTGGAGCGTACGATCATCTTCCGCAACACACGAATGATGCGATTCTAAAGGATGAATCGGAAATTAAAAATTAAATCATGAGAATTATTCGTCAGATGGCTACGTGCACGGTTACAGCTCCCCCAGTACTTTCTACCAGAGACCGTGCTAGCCATGCAGTGATGAAACACTTAATCGTCCGTGGAACCGGCCGTAAAGCTGGACGATGTGCATCCCGTTCCACTCCCACACCTCGCCCATCGAATCCTCATCGTTCCGAATTCGGAAATACAGAACCCAGAATCGTGAGGTTGGATCAGTAGTTCCCCAATGCGCGGAATAAAACGCGGAGAATTGGTCGCTTCCAAGCAACGACTTCTTTCGATGTACATCGTGCTCCTCGGCACACAACTGGATTTCCGTATCGTAGCTACCGAGGCAAGGAAAAATCTTAGGACCTTCGACTTGAGGAATTGATTGGGAATAATCGTTGAAGATTTTCTGGCATTTATCAAACACTCAGCCGCTGAAATGTAGGTCGAGCAGGGAAACACACCTTTCGGCTATACCCCTTTCGCGATGTTTGAGACGTGACCGGTGCTGAATATTAATGGCGGTGAGTGAGAAGAAAAAAGGGCCACCGTGCAAAGTGCAAGGGAAGCGAAATCATGAATGCAGGGAGTCCTAGTTGCTGATAGTTCTCTAGCAGCCATCCACGTACGACGAGACGCAATCGAAGCAGGAATGGGGATGTCTGGAAAAAGAGAACAGGTGCAACGTGCGCCTGTTCGTGCGCCACATCTGCCACCGTACACTTTTGGCGAAAAAAAAAGCGATCACGTCAGTAGTCGTACTCCTTCTCCGATCTGGCGCATACAGGCAGACTGTGGTAAGATCCGACTGCCGAGGCTTCACTGTCTATGATATGATAGCATAGCGCGATAGGACAGTGGAGGGGAGAGAGTGAAAGCGAACGTATTACAGAGCAATTATGAATATGATGTGGATCTAAAAATCCGTGGACTGCATAGGAGACTATGAGAAAGAAATGACTATGATTGGGATCATGAGATTCGATTTCTCATTTTATGAGGAATGCTTTTGCTTTGGGATTCGTGGCAATAAAAGGAGTCAATGTATAAAGGAGTTTCGTGTTCGAACCAAAAAAAATATCTTGAAAAGGAGATGATAGACTGGTAACATGGAAATCAACAAGTTGACGCGTCGAGGTGGAAGGTGGGTCGGGTGCAATTTCTTCATGAGAAAAATGCCTGGAAATGCCCCACAGAAGACGACATGAGCTAATCGGGTGCCACCCGGACCATGGCCATGTTCTTCATACCACTCGCAAGGACTCACGTATTCTCTGTGTAGTCATATTGTGCTGTGTAGTCCTCAGTGCAAATTGATTCCGTTCATTGACGAGATACCGATACTACCACACGATTCTGAATCGGGCATCTTCACCAACTTGGGACGATGAGGCTTCGATGGTCGGCGTGTCAGAGTGGAACGGAACGGACAAGAAGCAAACCGTACCGTTTTATAGCCGGTATCACGGATAATAACATATTTTTCTTACAACATCGTTTCTAACGCGGTCTCTGATAGTAAGTGCTGGGGGAGCTCTACCGGTACACGTTGCCATCTTACAATTAACTCTTATTATTTAATTCTTAATTTCCGATTCATCCTTTAGAATTCGTGTGTTGCGGAAGATGATAGTACGCTCCAGCGCTGCCATTGCACGCGGTGGCAGGAGAAAGAGTCGACAGAATTATCACCAACAAAAGAGGATCGGCCGCTGAATAATTACTGTAGGAGCTCGTTACGCTTTCGTTTGATCCTTGAGAAATATTTGAGTGCAAACGCAACGAAGACCTGGGTTTTCCCAAGAAATGGTAAAGGAATTCTTGTTAGATGAGATGACCATATGCCCAGGTGGTCTCCCAGACGAGTCTAAATCGTATTTTGGCATGTGACTCAAAGGATGAAACGTCCGATCGAAAATAGCCATTGCGATGAAGTAGTGGAAAATTGGATTCGTTCCTTCGACAATAACTTTAGAAAGGCTTTCATGCCGAAAGAAATGTCCATTAACCTGCTCGCCAAGATATTGATCCTGTCTCGCCTAAGTTTCCGCTTTCCAAGAAGCACGAAACGAGCGGTGTCGAAACGCACGATGGATTTAAATAAAGCGAGAAAGAAAGAACAATGATTTGGATCATGAGAATCGATTTCTCATTTTGTGAGGAATGCTTATGCTTGGGGGTTCATGGTAATAAAATGAAGCGATGAATAAAGGGGTCTCGTGTTCGGGAACAGGCACACGTTGCACCAGTTCTCTTCTCCCATACCTGCTTCGATAGCGTCTCGTCGTACGTGGATGGCTGCTAGAGATCTATTAGGGACCATGATTCCCTGCATTCATGATTTCGATTCCCTGACATTTTTTACAGTGGCCTTTCCCCTGTCACTCACCCCGATCAGGAATCAGCACCGTGTCACGTCTCAAAAAAACGCGAAAGGGGTACAGCCGAAAGGTGCGTTTCCCTGCTCGGCATGTATCTCAGCGGCTGTGTGTTGGGTGAATGCCAGAAAATATTCGTCGCCCACATCTGACGTGATCATGCCCATTCAGCAGACGAAAACTCAAACATGGAATTTGCTTCAGCCCCCATGTCCACAATCGATTCCTGCTATTCAGTTCAGATTGTGACTTTTTCCTTCCTTTTTCTGCTTTCTAGTGAAATTTCGCTTTCGGCAAGGTTCGAAAATAACTGCATTTTGGTTGCTTTCTCCTTCGACGACATCATGATACATCATGAAGAAACAGGACTGATTCCCACCCTACGACAAACCTAAGTGAAACACTGATGGATAATTTAGAAGGGTTCTCGAACCTCCCGGCGTTTGTCGGTAGAAGGGGATGATGCTGTAGGTCCTCAAGTCTCCCGTGGAGTGGTTGCTGGAAAAGGGTCATGGAAAGGTAAATATATTCCAATGTGCCATCCAAAGGTGTTTCGTCATGATGCTGGGGCGCATCTTAATGGGGATCAGCTTCGTGGTCGTGAGTCTGTCTCTGACGTCACCTCTTAAGCCCCTCAAAAGGGAATGAATCCCTTCAGTTTCGCCACGCATGTCCCAGAAACGATGGAAGTGCGGCTGATCCTTGGGCCGCTGGCTGGACTGGAATTCTCCATCACCATTGTGAACGCCACCATCATGGCCGAATCGGCTCGGATGGTGGACCTCAGACTTTCCCCGATTCGACGTGGCCGTCTTCCACCGATGTCGGCTCCTCCCGCAACTCGAAAGACCAGAGAAAGAATCTTGCCTATCTCCAGGTCTCCCATGCCACCATGATACCAGTCAAAACCGCGAATGTGGCGCGTGACGGTAACGAGGTCAGTTCCATGGGCTCTCCTGAGATGGTGTTGGTCTGCTCATTTCAGCCGTCTGATTTTCCAGTAAAAGCAAGGGTCATATAACTCTCCAATCCTTGATGGTTTTATACTTGTCCTATGCTTGATATCCAAGAAGTTCAAATGAACAGTTTCAATACATCAGAAAACCCTTCGTACATTAAAAGAAAATTTTAAAATAAATATCTACACATTAACAAATGACAACAAAGACGTATCAAAAAAGGAAACAATCAAGACTTATCTGATGTAGTACATCCGGTCGACCAAAGCAACGCCTGCCGTCTTGAGGACAAGATGGAAGTGCAGAAATGGGAATGGAGGAAACATTTTTATACTCTGGAAACACCGCCTCCAGCTATACTTGTCGACCTTGCTTCTCCCTATCCGTTACTGACACACATCTGCCACTCCCCCCTCCCTCCCCCTTTCCTACCCCCTCCCTCCCAACTTCCGGACAAGCCTCCTTAATAAGATGCCAGCCTTCACCTACCGGTTCCTTTCCAGCTCCTCAGATTTCTACGTACTAAAGTCAATAATACACGAGCACAATCCAAACTTCGTCCATGAAAAGTCCAATTTTTCAGAGATATTTAAATGTCCACAAGCTATCATCTTTCGGATCTTCTTGTCATCTCCGCAAATCAAAACCTGATTTTGAATTTCTTATGACCGCAGACCTACCCCTTACCTTCACTCATCAATAGACTTTGGTAGCGCCTATAACCTTTCTTCAATCCACTCCTGTGTCAAAATTCAACCTCTTCGTATTCCTCTCTGAGAGGATCAATAGGAACGAAATATGACATACTTCTTCCTCTCTCAACACAGAATAGCCCCAGGAAATTTTCAAGCTTTGTTGTTTGTGACGACCCATTTTGCCATAAAAGTGGAATTACATGTCATCAAATTAGGCTTAGAGAACTCGGATCGGTACCGTCCCCCAGTGTTGCCGGATACAGTGACGAAATTACATTGGATTTGAGAACAATTCAACCTCCGTTAGCATCTGGATCTTCTGTTTCTTAATGTATCTGACATTTTCGTCCTGAGTTCATGAGTTGAGCTGAGAACCAAACGGTGGTTGGCAGTGATTGATCGATGTGGTGCGACATGAAGAAATCTTATCCATACATCACTGAATAAAAAGGATGGCCATGTTTGACGTGCTTCCTGGAGGCATTTCCTCCCCAGATTGGGGAAGCTGCAGCTGTACACGCAGCCGTTTTACGTTTAATTCTTCTCATGTAATTTTTAATTTAGATTCATCATTTAGAATTGTAACATTCCTCTGCTGTGGAAGATGATTGCACGACTCGATGGAGTTCTCACCAACAAAGAAGGAATTGGATTCTCGGATCGGCAGTCTCCTTTAGGAGGGACCGTCCATAGAGGGACTCGCCGATCGATCAAACCGGTGCGCTCTGAAAGTTCACTTCCGCTACATCCGGTGGCCTACCATCCGCAGTCGTAGAAATTCCGTCGCGAACGTTTCGGAGCACTTGCAAGGAATTCTTTTTTTAAATTTTATTTATATCCCATCAGAAGAAAATGGAAGAAAATGTAAGACTTGCAACAACGAAATTTTATCGTTTGTCTCCCATTTCGATTGAAAGAACCAAATTCAGTGCATTAAAATGTTCAGATTCACTCTCGCAGGCGATTAAGTCGAGACCGCAGGAGTCAATGAGGGCTGAATTCTGGGTTTGAGATTCCGGATATCGCGGCACCGGTCGGAAATTTTATCTGGAAGCCATTCCGTTTACATGCGAGCTTCATAATGACTTACTCGGCGTGCTTTCTCCCAGGTCTCTGCATTTTCCTCCATTTCATGGCGTCCACATGAGGAAATACCCCGAAGCCACCGTTCCGCCGCAGACATCCAATTACACGTATATCCAGATGCAATGAAAACGAAACCTCGTATGAATTTGCCGATTCCAAGGACATCCATGCGAGAGAGGTCATGAACTCTCCAAGGACACCCTGGACTATACAGTATAAAGTTGCCATGATCCTTTTCCTTGAACCACTCCCCAAGAGACTTCAGGACCATTAGCATCATCCCCGTTCTCGCCACCGTTCCTCTATGCCTCTGGACCAGTGTACGTAGTCTCTCTTACCGTCACGCTCTCATATTCTCTCCCTTTTGTCCTATTCCCACGAAGGCTTGGTGCTTCGTCTTCCCATCCCAGAGGCAGGAATCAGCATCGCGAGGAAGCACCATCCTTCTGCTTCCGCATAGGGTCGGTCTTCAACCCACTGACAGGAAAAGAAATATGCGGACTTGACCGGACGGAACCGGAGGGGGGGGATTGGGGTTCTGAACCTCCCTTTTCCCGCTCCCCACTAACTTTCCAAGTCATTCCTCCTCTTCCCAAGTCCTCCCGCGTTTCCAGCCGTTCCCTGCCCGTCGCTTGCGTATGCGTGGCTTCTGCAAGGCTTTCCCATCGAGGGGTTTCATCATCTCCGTCTCCTTTTTTTCTTCAGAGGATGAGATCCGGAATCGCAGTTCAGATTCTCGCCGTGGTGTTCGCCCTGGCACTCACCATGGACGCTGTCGTCGGAGTGGACTTCGATACGTGCAAAAAATACTGCGACGGGGGAATGGGAGGGGCGTCGGTCCTCTGCACCTTCTTCACGTCGGGCTGGGTGGGCAGGCAATGCAAGAAAATCGTCAACGCCGATCCCGAGACCTGCAAGAACTTCTGTAACTTATTGGTGTTGTTCAAGGAATTAGACGCCGATAGCGAGCACGTCGCCAATTTCGAAAGATAGTTGCCGTGCGAAGAGTGGCTTGCAATTGAGAGAAATTAAAATTAAAAAATCCGACGATCCATTCCTCCGATTTTCATCCCTGAAAGGACAAAATTTCGGGAGCCAGCTTCACGAAAAGCGGAAACTTTGGCGAGAGAGGATCAGTATCTTAGCGTGCAGGAAAATGGACATTCGTTCGGCATGAAAGCCTTTCGAAAATTGTCATCCGAGGAACGGAATCCTATTTTTCACTACTTCATCGCAATGGTTTTTTTTTTATCGGACATTTTATCCTTCGAGTTATATGCCGAAATACGATTCAGACTCGTCAGAGAAACCACCATGTGATCATCAAGTAATGTGAAAACCAATTTTCAATCGCTTTCCCTTTCTTCAACCCCGCCTTTCTACAAGATTCACTAACGTTAGGCGTAACGTTAGGCCTATGGAAACGTTCATGAACCATTTCTGAGTAGACGTTTAACGTTTGCCTGAATGGAGCCCTGATTCGCGTTTCATGAACCATTTGTGTGGGACGTGGAACGTTAGGCCTATCTGGAGTTCTTAAACCATCTCGAATATGTCCGAGTCATGAATTCCCTCAAGCAGCATGGAATCCATGGTACGCGCCATCCTGATGATTCAGGGATGTCCGGATAACATATCTGTATGTCATACCACATCGATCAATATCAGCTAACGACAGCTTCATTCTCAACTCATCTCATGAACTCGGCACAAAAATGTTTCATGCAAACATTAGATTCAGACGCTAATACGAAACAGTATTGAATCTGCAGACGAGGAGTTTGAATTTTGCGGCGGGAAGGGGTTGAAAAAAGGCCGTTTCATCTCAAACAAAAATTCCCTTTCCATTTCCTCGGGAAAATTCCCAAGTCCTCGTTGCGTTTTTTTTTTATCAGTGGTCAAATATTTCTCAAGGATCGAACGAAAGCGTAACGAGTTTCTATAATATATATTCAGTCTCTGATCTTACCCCCCTGAAGCCAATCGTGCCAGTCATGCGCTTGACCCATGACTGGCATGACCATGGGCATGACCCGCGAGTTATGGCCGCATATAGGACGGTCAGTCCTGAGCGAGAGTGGAATTCTTTCTTTGTTGGTGAAAACTCTGTGGCGTCTTTCACCAGCCACCTCATTCTCTCAAGAAAAGACGGAAATTGAAGCGCACTTGAGGAAACATGTCTTTCACGCACGCGTTTCGAATGACTCTCAATGAAGTGGACACCCTGTGTGCATACTGGAATACACCAGTAATTGGCCCTCATCCGGAAAATTTGGATAGAGTAACTAACTATGCTGGATGTTTACCCTATACGACACGGGTGACAATACGAATTTTTAAATGGTGGCGAGAACGGGGATGATGCTGATGGTCCCGATGATTCGTGTGTAGTGGTTGCTGGGAAAGGGTTATGGAAGCGTATATATAGTCTCATTTGCCTCTCCAAAGGTGGTTCGTCATGATGCTGGGGCGCATCTTAATGGAGATCAGCTTGGTGCTCGTGAGTCTGTCTCTGACGTCACCTCTTAAGCCCCTCAAAAGGGAATGAAATCCCTCGAGTTTCACCACGGAGATCCCAGCGGCGAAGAAGTGCGGCTGATACTTGGGCTGCTGGGTGGACTGGAATTGTGGACGCCAGCATCATGCCCGAATTGGCTCGCATGGTGGACCTCAGACATTCCCCGATTCGACGTAGCCGTCTTCCACAGATGGCGGCTCCTCCCGCAACTCGAAAGATCAGAGAAAGAATCTTGCCTATCTCCTGGCCTCCCATGACACCATGCTACCAGTCAAACCGCAAATGTGGCGCGTGACGGTAACGAGGTCAGTTCCACGGGCTCTCCAAAGATGGTGCTGGTCTGCTCATTTCAGCGTCATCTTTTCCAGTAAAAGTAATGGTCATATATAACTCCCAATCCTTGACACTTGTCCCATGTTTGATATACGAGAAGGTCAAATGATCAGTTTCAATCCTTCCCTTTGTACCCTTTGTAAATTAAAAGAGAAATTTCAATTAAATCTCTACACAAATGACAACAAAGACGTATCAAAAAAGGGAACAATCAAGACTTACCCGATGCAGAAGATCCGGCCGACCAAAGTAACGCCTGCTGTCTGGAGGACAAGATCGAAGTGCGGAAATGAGAATTGAGGAAACCTTTTTATACTCTGGAAACACCGCCTCCAGCCACACTGGTTCACCTTGCCTCTCCCTCATCTGTTGCAGATACACATCTACCACACCCCCCTCCCTCCCCCTTTCCTACCCCCTCCCTTCCCACTTCCGGACAAGCCTTGGTTCTCGCCTCCCTGAAAAGATGCCAGCCAGCACCAACCGGTTCCTTTTCAGCTCCTCGATACAGATTTCTACGTACTAAAGTCAATAATACACGAGCACAATCCAAACTTCGTCCATGGAAAGCCCAATTTTTCAGAGATATTTAAATGTCCACAAGCAATCATCTTTCGGATCTTGTCATCTCCGCAAATCAAAACCTGATTTTGAATTTCTTATGATCTCAGACCTACACCTTACCTTCACGCATCAATGGACTTCGGTAGCGCCCATAACCTTTCTTCAATCCACTCCTGTGTCAAAATTCAACCTCTTCGTATTCCTCTCTGAGAGGATCAATAGGAACGGAATTTGACATACTTCTTCCTCTCTCAACACAGAATAGCCCCAGGAAATTTTAAAGCTTTGTTGTTTGTGACGACCCATTTTGCCATAAAAGTGGAATTACATGTCATCAAATTAGGCTTAGAGAACTCGGATCGGTACCGTCCCCCAGTGTTGCCGGATACCGTGACGAAATTACATTGGATTTGAGAACAATTCAACCTCCGTTAGCATCTGGATCTTCTGTTTCTTAATGCATCTGACATTTTCGTCCTGAGTTCATGAGTTGAGCTGAGAACCAAACGGTGGATGGCAGTAATTGATCGATGTGGTGCGATATGAAGAAATCTTATCCATACATCACTGAATAAACAGGATGGCGGGCACCATGGTTGACGTGCTTCCTGGAGGCATTTCCTCCCCAGATTGGGGAAGCTGCAGCTGTACACGTAGCCGTTTTACGTTTAATTCTTCCCATTAAATTTTTAATTTTGATTCATCATTTAGAATTGTAACATTCCTCTGCTGTGGAAGATGATTGCACGACTCGACGGAGTTCTCACCAACAAAGAAGGAATTGGATTCTCGGATCGGCAGTCTCCTTTAGGAGGGACCGTCCAAGGAGGGACTCTCCGAGCGATCAAACCGGTGCGCTCTGAAAGTTCACTTCCGCTACATCCGGGGGCCTACCATCCGCAGTCGTAGAAATTCCGTCGCGAACGTTTCGGAGCACTTGCAAGGAATTCTTTTTTTAAATTTTATTCATATCCCATCAGAAGAAAATTGAAGAAAATGTAAGACTTGCAACAAAAAAATGTTATCGTTTGTCTCCCATTTCGATCGAAAGAACCAAATTCAGAGCATTGAAATGTTCAGATTTACTCTCGCAGGCGATTAAGTCGAGTCCCCAGGAGTCAGTGGGGGCTGAATTCTGGGTTTGAGATTCCGGATATCGCGGCACCGGTCGGAAATTTCATCTGGAAGCCATTCCGTTTACATGCGAGCTTCATAATGACTTACTCGGCGTGCTTTCTTCCAGGTCTCTGCATTTTCCTCCATTTCATGGCGTTCACATGAGGAAAAACCCCGAAGCCACCGTTCCGCCGCAGACATCCAATTACACGTATATACAGATGCAATGAAAACGAAACCTCATATGAATTTGCCGATTCCAAGGACATCCATGCGAGAGAGGTCANGGAGCAGATGTAAGAAATTCCTATCTCTGCTTTTTTTTTCGCAGAAAGAAAAACCTCAGAAAATGTTCAATGTCTAAGTCGTTGGTGCCACATGTTCTCTATTCCGAAAAGTAAAGAGCTCCTTTTGAACATCATCGCCTTCTCCCGAGGTTCCGATACAGGAGGAGGATGCAGGGCACTTTGGTACTCATGAGTGCTGGTGAGGATGCGTATTCGTGGACTCATCCAACCACCCTAGAGTTCTAAAGAACGTAAGGGAATAGGAGATTCAGTATATCAATTCTCTTCAATGGTACTGATTGACTCTAAATACGCATGAATGCCAGGGGGAAATTAGCATAAATCTTACGTAAAGTGAATGTAAACATGCTGTTTGGAATGCAAACGGGAATGTCTATTTTACGTAAAGTTTACATTAATTTTATATCACCATTTACGTATCACAGAGGTGAAATTTCTGCAAACATGTTGACATTTTCTTGACAATGGTTTGCGTAAAAATCATATAAAATGGACAAAAAATGTACATTTATTTTACGTAAAATTAACATAAACATGCTGTTTGGGATATGGCGAACTCCGCCGCTTTTCCAAAGCGGCAGGAAAGACGGTGGCACATCGCCAGTGACTCCAAATATGCCGGCTTTCTCCGCGGCACCTGCCATAGCCGCCGTTCCTGTCGTAGCCGTTGCACCCGGGCCTGTCTTCTCTGAAGGGCATACGCCGGTTGAGCATGCGGCAATGCTGTAAATCATTTTGCAGTAGCTGAAGTAGCTGAAGTATTTTGCAGTAGACGAGCAGTAGCTCGTCTTGCTGCCGTAAGTCTCTTCCTTGCAGTGGTGAATGTGAAGCCTCCGCTCTCGCGAGCACGCTGCAGTAATAGTGACAAAACTCGAGCAATCACTCCCGAAAGATCTGTCAACGGGGTGAGATAAGGCAACTAATATACAGCTAAGAACGTCCTAGTATTTCGCACTTCGAACTTTGTGCTGTCATTCCTCACTAACAAGGTAAGGTATATGTAACTGAATACCCTTTCCTGAAAGTAATGGTTCTTCTCTCTTGCTTTACAGAAGCTCCTAGTCCAGTTGCATGCATCCTAGTTGCGTGGTTCACTACCACAGATGTTCAAATTGTTCACCGTTAGCATCCAGGCACTGTTGACAGTTGACTGTCGGTGAGGTCTATCAGAACATTGTTTGTGCATTACTATACTAGCAATGTTCTGGGACACCATGCACTGTACCATCAGCATCAAATTTATCATAAATCCTTGAAATTTCTAGTGCATCATTGTGGCATAGTTGCAAGTTCATTTCCCCACCTTCTTTGCACTTCACATGTGTTTCTTCGCTGCCTCGAGTGTTAAAGTCCCTCCCCATCTTCGGACCGGCAAACACGTGGGAATTAAAGAACGGGATTAGGTTGGGGAATGAGTAGAGGCCTCTGGGCATAAAGCCCAAGGCAAGTTGCCTCTTTTGCACTCACCCTTTCCATGTGTTTGCCATGAACTCGCACGGACTCCAGTCCTAAGATGGCCGCCGCGCCCGGAGGGGTGCAGCGCCTCTCGCCATAGGAGAGGCCCCTCCATTGACATATTCTCTCTGGAAGAGCCTAATATGGGTGTTCGCCGCAAGTTGTGACCAAGGTCGACATGGTGCATTGCATATGCGCGGAGCCTGCACTTACTGACGAGTGACTCACTGCGGACCATGGCCACAGCCATCATTGGTAGTGGAGTCGACTGAGATCGTGGGGGTTCCCTCCCTCCGCTCTCCTCGCCCTCGAAGTCTTTCGTCGGAGCGCGAATGTCAGTTCCCTCCAGAGACACGCGGTGGATTTGACTCGACGTGTCGCGATCCGGCGCTCGGTGGATCTTATCGTCGTGATTTCGTACTGTGATCCAGTTTCGTGAATCTAACAGCGTGGTCTCAGACGATACGAAAAGGACAATAGTCGAGGTCTTTGTGACTGTCGTTCATATTCATGAACATATTAGATTAGTTTAAAAGGCTATGGATTACTGTGAGGCTCCAGAACAGGCAGGTTTGCTCTTCTGATTTCGAAAGGGGCATATGAATCTGTCGATAGTAGATTTCCGCAGAAGTGTATGAAAGCGTTTGGTTTTGAAACCAAGGTTTGCGAGTTATTACGAATGGGGATATTTCTAGAGTTCATTGCATTTCATTTTCAAATTTGTAAGGAATTTTATATTCTACGCGAGAGCAGTTTCGACATATAGATGAAATGAGAAGCTCTGTCAAGAAAGAAAAACAACAGTTCTTTGACGAAACTTCTCATTTCATCCGCGCAATCGCATGGTATCATTATTCGCGGCGGGAATAATGAGCAAATGCGAAAAGCCCTTGCGCGGGGACTCATTTTTATTCAATGAGACCAATTTGAAGAATTCCATGCATTATTTTTTTTGCCACTGTAGAAAAGAAAACACATCTCATACATTTGTCATCTTTTTCAGGTTTCCTAACTTAGTGATCCTTATGTGAAAACTCGCTAAATTTAGTGATGAAAAGTTCTAAAGTGCCGGCAACCATGAAGCTTACGTCACTGATCCTCATTCTTCTTCTATGTGTTGCTGTCGATGGAGCCTTCCAAATAATCTCCTCCACGTATCAACTAATGTGTGAGACAGACTGTGACACGTGGCAAGGCACTTCATACACTTGGTGCTGCACGTCCAAAGGTTGGGACTATTGTTCCCCACGACGCGATGTAGGCGCGTACAATAAATCTTGTAAAACTCCTTGCAAAAGTGGTCAATACTGGTGCGATACGACAGATAGCAGTTGGTAAGCGTAGCAATAATTACATTTTTGAAGAAAAAAAACTGCTAACTTTTTTTTTCGCAGATCTATGACATTGCCATTCGGTTTGAATTCGAAATTGCAGGGACTATTGCAGCCAGCAGAAGGAAATCCCGGTCTTCTACGACTACCGAGGCAATTTGTGCACCGGCACCTGCGAGAAGGGAGGTTACAGCTACAACTGGTGCTACAGTCGCATGGCTTTAGATATTCTCGTAGATGAAGGATGGATGAGAGATGCTTGCTCTGTGTCAGCGACTTGGGGCTACTGCTCCCCTTCGAACGATGTTGACCGCTACGGGGAAGAATGCAAGGAGGAATGCCAGAGTAAAGACAGCAAGGAATACACCTGCCTGAACAAGAGGGGCGTCAATGAATGGTGTGGCACCAACGACTTAGACATTGACGATTGCGACCATCCTCATGGATTATCTAAGAGGCAGGCAGGAGGAGGGGATCTAAATCAACCTAATTGCGAGAGGCAGCTCCCTGACGGAAACCACGTCAGGTACGTCCATTATTCCAATTTTGGAAACGTGCTGCAAAATGCTATGAGAGATCAAATTCGTCAGGACTTGCAACGTGTCGTGAGCATGTTTGATCCCGGCAATCAGCAACAACCCACAACTTCAAGAACAGGACCTAAGGATTTTTCGAAGAGTCGAGTTCCCACGCAGTCGTGTCCGACTGGACTACCAGGGTTTGGTAAATAACAACAGGTTTGTGAATCTGCAGCTCCAACTCAATGGCGTCTACAGACGAAGCCAGGAAGATAGCACCACTGTGGCGCAAGTGCACATCCCCCTTGGCACATACATTCCCACGCGCTTTATTAGACATGCCCTTCTCCTCAGCTATCGCTACCGCGTTGTCATCCAGCTCGAGATTCAACGAAGGAGCTAAGCTTGTGGAATTATTCAGTGAAGAGCGACCGAATTGCCGCCATCAGGTAAATGCATGAAAGCAAGAGGCATTACTCCCAGTGAGACCTGCGACATAACCTGTCAAAAATGGAAAGTTCATCATTAATTAACTCAATAAGAAGGCAAAGTTCACTTTTCAGCTTCTCCATGAACTTAAAAAATAGCAATTCTTTTTTTTTAAATAAGGAAAGTAAACAAGCTTAATAAATGAATGTGTATCTAAGATACCAATTGCATCCAAATCAAAACATTGAGCAATATTTTAGGGAATAAAAATATATGCCGTACCTGCACCATTATCAACTTCCTTTTTTGTATAGCTCTGTACAAAATACATTTAATACGTTTATCTCTGCAAAAAGCGACAGTGTTTCAATTTTAACCATGATCAATCGTGATACCATAGTGGAAATAAGTGTGCAAAAGTATCTCAGATACGGGTGTTACGGTAGAGAAAAACATTGCCTATATGAAACAACAAACAGGCAAATCAATTCCCTGAAAGATATACATCGTGGCAGTAGCAGCAGCGGTCTGACCCGCTGACAATATCTCTTTCATTTGATCAGAAAGAATTCCGGAAAATGGCCTTATTGCAAAAAATTTCCCTTGAGAGGTTTTACTTTAAAAGTACCACTTTTCTGAAATCAGTACTGGGAGAACGACATACCAAGTTTCAATCTCATCCATTTGCTCTTTTTGACAGGGCACAGTATCTTTCGGAAAGTAGACGCAGAAAATAGCTGTGCCCTGCCGGTATGCGCTCCAAAACTTTTTCTGAGCCCACCATCACCTCAGCGAATGAATGCCCCCAGGACATGTACCGCCAAAGTCGAATGTTTTTTCAACTCTTCCTCCCAAAAGGTACATTTGGACCAAGTTTCAGATTTTAGCTTCTCTAGAAAATGGCTGGTATCAGCGTCAGCCACTCACTCACGATCGTCTATCGACACGGTGGGCCAATAAAAATAAAGCAATAATTTTTTTGGTACGTTGTCAATCTGATTGCATGCTGCCGAATTTGATGACATTTGGTATACACGTAGGGTGACTCAATTAAGGCGTGTGTGCCAAGTTTCAAATAAAAATGCCAAAAACTAATAAATTCGCATATAACTATCACTACAACTTTACATTACAACTTTATCACTAAAAAGAGAAGTGTTCATTTTTTTCTTTCAGCTTTAAAGTTCTCACAATTTTTTAATAATAATAATAGTAATACTTGCGTTGTTCGTACACGTGGTACTGGTCCTGGTACTGTGCGTTCCATGACGGAAGATTCCGCTTTTCAAAAAGCAGGCTTCCTTCTGCTCAGACGACAGAGAAGCCCGCGAAATTCCGTCCATCGTAAATCGTGCCACTTTCCTTTCAAGTGTGACGGATGAGGATGGCATCGAGAGGGTCGACTGAATGCTCGGAGTTCGGTGGTGTAGAGGTAGCACACCTGACCGTCAATCAGGAGGCCCGGGTTCAATTCCCGGCCGTTCCATGGCTTCTTTCGTCCTATCATGCCGTCCGTCTCCCACTTCCCCTCCGTAACACAAGAATGGAAATCGGAGGAATGGATCGTCGGATGTTTTTTTTATTACACTCTTTTACACACTTTTATTACAAGTTCGAGCCACTCTTCGAACCGGAAAGATCCTTGTCGGCGACGCGCTCGCTGTCGGCGTCAAATTCCTTGAACACCAATAATTTACGGAATTTCTTGCAGGTCTTGGGAAGGGAACTGATGAATATCTTGCATTGGTCGCCCAGCCAGCCGGACGTGAAGAAGGTGCAAAGTACCGACCATTCCCCCGTCGCAGTATTTTTTGCACGTATTGCAGTCCACTCCGACGACAGCGTCCATGGTGAGTGCCAGGGCGAACATCGCGGCGAGAATCTGAATGGCAATCCGGGATCTCATCCTCTGAAGTAAAAGGTGACGGAAAGGAAATTATGAAAACCAACTGAATAAGAATGCCTTGAAGGAGCGACGCGCACGCAAGCGACGAACAGGGAACAGCTGGAAATGCAGGAGGACCTGGGAAAAGGAGGAAGGACTTCCTTCTTTTGCTGTCAGTGGGTTGAAGACGAATGCGTGAGCAGAAGGATGGTGCTTTCATCGCGTTCCTGATTCCTGCCATTGTGATGGGAGGAGGAAGCGCCAAGCCTTCGTGGGGACAGGAGAATGTGAGAGCGTGACGGAAAGAGAAATACGCACTCTGGTCAAGAGGATAGGAGTAACGGTGGTGAGTACGGGGTTGATGCTGATGTCCCTGAAGTCTCGTGTGGAGTGGTTGCTGGAAAAGGGTTATGGAATCGTATATATAATTCAATGTGCCCTCACGATGTGGCTCGTCACGATGCTGAGGCTTATCTTAATGGGGATGAGCTTGGTGCTCGTGAGTCTGTCTCTGACGTCACATCTAAAGCCCCTCAAAAAGGGAATGAAATTCCACGTCCCAGAAACGATGGAAGTGCGGCTGATCCTTGGGGCGCTGGCTGGACTGGATTTCTCCAGCACCATTGTGAACACCAGCATCAATTGGCCCGCATGGTGGACCTAAGCCATTCCCCGATTCTACGTGGCCGTCTCCACCGATGGCGGCTCCTTCCGCAACTCGAAAGACCAGAGAAAGAATCTTGCCTATCCTCAAGCCTCCCCTGCCACCATGCTAACAGTCAAACCACGACTGTGGCACGTGACGGTAATGAGGTCAGTTCCACGGGCTCTCCGGAGATGGTGCTGGTCTGCTCATTCCAGCCATCTGCGTTTCCAGTAAAAGCAATGGTCATATATCTCTGCAATCCTTGATTATACTTGTCCTATGTTTGATATCCGAGAAGTTCAAATGACCAGTTTCATTCCATCAGAAAACCATCCAAATTCCATCAGTTAATTAACAAACAATTTTCAATTAAATCTCTCCACATTAACAAATGACAACAAAGACGAATAAAAAAAGGGACCAATCAAGACTTACCTGATGTTGTAGATGCGGACGACCAAAGTAACGCCTGCTGTCTGGAAGACAAGATCGAAGTGCGGAAATGGGTATGCAAGAAGCCTTTTTATACTCTGGAAACACCGCCTCCAGCTATACTGGTCGACCTTGCTTCTCCCAATCCCTTGCCGATACACATCTGCCACTCCCCCTTCCCTCCCCTTTTCCTACCCCCTCCCTCCCTACTTCCGGACAAGCCTTGGTTGGACAAGCCTCCTTGATAAGATGCCAACTTGTTCCTTTCCAGCCCCTCAATACAGATTTCTACGTACTAAAGTCAATAATACCCGAGCACAATCCAAAATTCGGCCTTCGGAAAGTCCAAAATTCGGCCTTCGGAAAGCCCAAATTTCCAGAGATATTTAAATGAAAACAGATTGATTAACTATGTATGTTGTAGTTGAGCCTCACCAGCTAACAACTGGAGACCAGCCAGAAACCACGGTACCTACCCTATACGACACAGGTAATTTTAAAAATCAAAATTGAGTATAGGAATACTGAAGTGAACAGGAATAGGAAAGAGTAGGATGCATAACATCTCTCATAACCTCAATGCATGATAGAATATTTTAAGTTCCTACTCGTACCCCTAGAAGTTCGTGTTGAGTGTGGAAGTTGGGAGCTATAGGTCCTCTTTGTTCCCTTGAATCCTTTGAGGAAGAATTCTTGTGTACTCGTCTGAGTTCACTGGGGCAACGAGCTGTGGAATGCGAATTGGTGATGCTTGGCGGCATTAACTCCCTTCAAAGCTGGTCATTACTTATTATGAAAAGTCACATGAATGTTAGAGTTAAATTTCACCAAGTCCTTGATGGCCTACATAAAGACGTCGGTGCCCATATTGGGAAATCGGGCTTACATAGTAAGGTTTTGCATCGTTGCTTCCAGTTATGCGCCCCGAAAATGCCATTCTGCTTGATTGGTACGACGAAATTCGTGTGCCTTACAGCCACTTTCTTATTTGCTCGAAATCGAACTTGACTCTTGAAAGAATTATTTCCTTGTAGATCTGCTGAAATAATTAAGTAATTGCAAACACTGATGGAGAAAGCATTAAAAAATCATTTACTGCATATGCTTCGATCGTGAATGGTCCAGCATTGAATGAATGTTGGCCCATAGTGGGTGTGTAAACGGTGACGGTCACCGCGTTGAATGAATGTTGAAGTGACGTGGATGTAACGACAGCGATGCATTCAATCCACACCAGTTAACAATGATTGAACGTCTCATTCCAAACACGTCGGTGTCTATATCGGGGATGAAAATACCACATTTGTTCAGATTTCGAACTACTGCTTTGCGTCACCTAGGTGTCCCTTGTGCATTGCATATGCGCGGGGCCTGCACTTACTGACGAGTGACTCACTGCGGACCATGGCCACAGCCATCATTGGTAGTGGAGGAGACCGAGATCGTGGGGATTCCCCCCCATCCGCTCCCCTCGAAGTCTTTCGTCGGAGCGCGAATGTCGGATCCGTCTAGAGATGGATTTGACGCGGTGGATTTGACTCGACGTGTCGCGATCCGGCGCTCGGTGGATCTAATCGTCGTGATTTCGCACAGTGATCCCGTTTCGTGAATCTAACAGCGTGGTCTCGGACGATACGGAAAGGACGACAGTCGAGGTCTTTATGACCCTCGTTACATTCATGCGGCGAGCGGCCACAAACGATATATCACGGCGACGGGGAACGCCTAAAATTCACGAAATTGATTAAGTGTAAAAATAATGGGGGCATGGGGGGAGGGCGTAGTGTTGGAGGCAGGGGGGCTTCGAGGGTACCTTCAGGCACGCCAGATGAGAAAATAATATCTCTTCCCCAGATGGGACAGAAAAATGAACAGGATTTCCACCCCCTCTACCGAAAAAAAAAAACAAAAACAATACAGGTGACTCTCGTTATACGCGCTTTCGGTATCCGCGTATTCGCATACATTTGGTTCCCTCATAGCTACGAAGTGGATCCGATTTCCAGGAACGCAATTCCGCGTATAACGACAGTCACATGTATTCGCATTTTTAAGACTTTGACGATCCGGTTTGAGGTTGGTGGAGGAATATTAAGTGGATCAGGCCACTTGTCCAGGTGGAAGAAGACTTGCAAAAGTCTCAAATTAAATCCCAATGACCGCCTGCATATCCGTCTAAAATTTCATCGTCCTATGCCTTACCGTTCGGAAGACATCGAACATCAAAAGTGTAAGTTTTTTGTATGGACACTTTCTTAAGAGTTGGAAAAATGATTTGGGAGGAGGAGGCCATATCGGATTGCATCTGTCTCTGGACAGATGGCCCAAGCGTAGAACGTAGCGAAGCTGCTCACATTTATTTATCATGGCCAGGAGTTTTAAGCAGTTAAGTGTCTTGATTGCCATACGCTTCCAGAGCTGCGATGATTCTCTGCAATTGTTGCATTAGTAATGTAATGATTGATTCGCGTTCATGGTTCGCGGAGATCGCGACGACGGGAGCAGGAGTAACGGCGGCAGGAATCGCGATGGGAGGTACTGACGGCGGGCGAGGGCACGATGGTCGCGCGATCTGAGATTGGGCGGGGGCATTAGCGGAACACGGTGCTGGCGTGGCGGAAGCAGGAGCGGTCTCACCCGTGGGCGGCGTGAAAAATGCTGGTCGAGCCCCCCCCCTTTCGTCCGCGGCGCAGGGACAGACGCCCTGGGGGGCGTGTACAACAAAATTTGGATTGTGCTCGGGTATTATTGACTTAAGTACATAGAAATCTGTATTGAGGGGCTGGAAAGGAACCGGTTGTTGAAGGCTGGCATCTCATCGAGAAGGCGAGAACCAAGGCTTGTCCGGAAGTAGGGCGGGAGGGGGTAGGAAGGGAAAGGGGGAGTGAAGGGGGAGTGGCAGATGTGTATCGGCAATGGATAGGGAGAAGCAAGGTCGACCAGTCTACCTGGAGGCGGTGTTTCCAGAGTATAAAAAGCCTTCCTGCATTTTCTTTTCCGCACTTCCATCTTGTCCTCCAGACGGCAGACGTTGCTTTGGTCGACCGGATCTACTACATCAGGTAAGTCTTGATTGTTCTCTTTTTTTTTTAATACGTCTCTGTTGTCATTTGTTGATGAGTTGAGATTTATTTGAAAATTGTCTTTTAATTTATGTAGGGTTTTCTGTTGGATTGAAACTGTTCATTTGAACTTCTTGGATATCAAGCATAGGACATCAAGCATAATCTATCAAGGATTGGAGGGTTATATGACCATTGTTTCTACCGGAAAAGCAGACGGCTGAAATGAGCAGACCAGCACCATCTCAGGAGAGCCCATGGAACTGACCTCATTACCATCACGCGCCACAGTCGTGGTTTGACTGTTAGCATGGTGGCAGGGGAGGCGTGGGGATCGGCAAGATTCTTTCTCTGGACTTTCGAGTTGCGGGAGGAGCCGCCATCGGTGGAAGACGGCCACGTCGAATCGGGGAATGTCTGAGCTCCACCATGCGAGCCAATTCGGGCATGGTGCTGGCTCCAACAATGGTGACGGAGGAATCCCAGTGCAATTCCTTCGTTTTTGGGAACTGCGTGGCGAAACTCGGGGGATTCATTCCCTTTTTAGACTTTAGAGGTGACAGACACGAGCACCAAGCCGATCCCCATTAAGATGAGCCCCAGCATCGTGACGAGCCACCTTTGGGCACATTGGACTATATATACGTTTCCATATCCCTTCTCCAGCAACCACTCCGCTCGAGACTCCGGGACCAACAGCATCATCCCTGTTCTTGCAACGTTCCTCTTTTCCTCTCGACCAGAGTACCTAGTCTCTCTTTCGTCGTGCTCTCACATTCTCCCTCCATTCTCCTTTCCCCAAGAAAAGACTTGACGCTTCCTCCTCCCATCCCACCGGCAGGAATCAGAAACGTGACGGATGCACTCACCCAATCGTTTTCAACCCACCGACAGTGAAAGGTATACTGCAGCCCGGACCGAACCGATGGCTCCAACTCTCTTTTCCCGCTCTCGACTCCCATCCCCTTTTTCCCTCTCCTCTCTGCAATAGTCCCTGCAATTTTGAATTCAAACCGAATGGCAATGTCATACATCTGCAAAAAAAAAATTGGCCGCCTTTTCTTCAAAAATCAGTGAACGTCTGGAACAGGAGAAAGGGGGGAGAATGGGAGGACCGGACGAAAGAGAGACTACGTACTCTGGTCGAGAGGAAAGGATGAATGGTGGCGAGAACGGAGATGATGCTGATGGTCCTGAAGTCTCCGATGGAGTGGTTGAAGGAAAAGGTTCGCGGAAACTTTCATACTGTACTAGCTGTGGTCGCGCCTTCGGCTCTCCATTACCTTGGATTGTGCATTACCATTCATTTTTTGCGAAAAGGGAAACATTTATTTAAAGTACGTCCCGATTGAAATGCGTGCCATATGGTGTCGAAAGTCTTCATTTTCATCATAATCATAACCTCTATTATTCTATTAGCTAACTTGATTAACTTGATATCCTTTCTCGCGTCCCTTTTTGTAAGGGTGGAGAATATATTTAGAAATACTTCTTTCTTATAATCTATGCTAAGGAGACATTTCAAAAGTAGGATTTTTCCTGTACTCAGCCTTCAAACAGGTACTTCTGAGGGAAGCTTAAATTTTCTGTCTCTGTTTCGTTGGATCCAAAAAAAAATTAGGAAAATGTCCCATTTTCCTAATTTTTTTTGGAAAGAGTTCCCTGATCGGCTTTAACGAAAAATTTTTTTCTTTTGAAATGTAGACTGAGGGAATTCCATCCAACCCAGTTTCAGTCCAGCTTCCGTTTCCCCTTTTTGCTGGCGCAAAAAAAATGTATTTGGAAAGCGACCCGCCCAAAACCTATGCTCTAAGGAAAAGCACAAAAAAAGTTGAATTTTTCCTTAAATCAACATCACGTCCGTCATGCGTGTGCCAGTTACTTTTCAATTTCTACCGATTTGGTAGGATATTAAAAATTCTTCAAAAACTTTACGTCCCTAAGAAATATATAACCACCAAATATATTTTGGAAATTTGACATTTCAGCTCAGTGCGTCAACGGTCAAGTAGTCTACCAAAGTTGAACATTTCCTGAACTCAGCATGTGATTAGTTACTCATGTCAGTTAGCTACTCATCAATACAAAATCGTCAATACAAAATTATAATTTTTTCTTTAAGCCGCTATCCATCAGGTACTTTGCCAAGTTTAAACTTGGCTTTTGCGCCCTCTGTTTTCCTCAATCATAACATTCGTGAAAATACGGCTTTTGCCAAAAATGTACCTTAAGCTGTTTTAACCGAAAAGTACCAATTTTTTTTTTACGAAATCCATCCTCAGTGAACGACATGACCACAAAGTTTAAACCTCATATGTTTGCCCTTTTCGCTGGTGAAAAACATGCTTGGAAACCCGACCCACAAAAATGCTACACCAGGCGAAACGCGGAAACTCCGAGAACTTCGATACACCTGCTGCATCTCGTCCATCTCGTCCATCTCCTCCATCTTGGCCATCTCGTCCTTCTCGGCCATCTCGTCCTTCTCGTCCATCTCATCCATTCCTGCTGCATCCCACTTCGATTAATCCCAAGTTCTCTGCCAGAATCGACATCTGGTAAGCGGGCCAAGAGATGGCATTGACTGGCCACTGCGGACGGAACCGATATCGTGCTGAGAAAATGAAGCCCTCATGTGCAAATGATATGGGTTCACTGACTTGAAAAATGATAAATTATATACATGGAGTATCATCAAAATATGAATAAAATTAGCAAATTTCCCTTACAAGTACGATTGTGCAATATATTTAAATTTAAACAAAACAAATGATATGGGTTCACTGACTTGAAAAATGATAAATTATATACATGGAGTATCATCAAAATATGAATAAAATTAGCAAATTTCCCTTACAAGTACGATTGTGCAATATATTTAAATTTAAACAAACTATTTCGAGAAGCTGAAGATGAATCCCTTGAAATTTTTTTTGGTACGGAGCTAGTAGTTCTAGCTGAGACACAATTCCTTAAAATGGGACACACTACATTGGTAAGGGTTCTTCATGGGGAATACAAACTTGTTTATGGCCTGGGCTCCATGATTCTGTCTCGAATACGGGAATAACAAACGAAGTGTCCGAGTGTATTGATTGCTATAATGGCACTTGTCGAGACATACGGCAAGTTCAAATGACCAGTTTCATTCCATCAGAAAACCATCCAAATTCCATCAGTTAATTAAAAGACAATTTTCAATTAAATCTCTCCACATTAGCAAATGACAACAAAGACGAATAAAAAAAGGGAACAATCAAGACTTACCTGATGTAGTAGATGCGGACGACCAAAGTAACGCCTGCTGCGATGATTCTCTGCAATTGTTGCATTAGAAATGTAATAATTGATTCGCGTTCTTGGTTCGCGGAGATCGCGACGACGGGAGCAGGAGTAACGGCGGCAGGGATCGCGATGGGAGGTACTGACGGCGGGCGAGGGCGCGATGGTCGCGCGATCTGAGATTGGGCGGGGGCATTAGCGGAACACGGTGCTGGCGCGGCGGAAGCAGGAGCGGTCTCACCCGCGGCCGGCGTGAAACATGTGGGTCTAGCCCCCCGCTTTCGTCCGCGGCGCAGGGACGAGACGCCCTGGGGGGCTTGTGCGACAAAATTTGGATTGTGCTCGGGTATTATTGACTTAAGTACATGGAAATCTGTGTTGAGGGGCTGGAAAGGAACCGGTTGTTGAAGGTTGGCATCTCATCAAGAAGGCGAGAACCAAGGCTTGCCCGGAAGTAGGGCAGGAGGGGGTAGGAAGGGAAAGGGGAGTGAAGGGGGAGTGGCAGATGTGTATCGGCAATGGATAGGGAGAAGCAAGGTCGACCAGTCCAGCTGAAGGCGGTGTTTCCAGAGTATAAAAAGCCTTCCTGCATGTTCTTTTCTGCACTTCCATCTTGTCCTCCAGACGGCAGGCGTTGCTTTGGTCGACCGGATCTACCACATCAGGTAAGTCTTGATTGTTCTTTTTTTTTTATACGTCTTTGTTGTCATTTGTTAATGAGTAGAGATTTATTTGAAAATTGTCTTTTAATTTACATAGGGTTTTCTGTTGGATTGAAACTGTTCATTTGAACTTCTTGGATATCAAGCGTAGGACATGAAGCATAATCTTTCAAGGATTGGAGGGTCCATTGCTTCTACCGGAAAAGCAGACTGCTGAAATGAGGAGACCAGCACAATCTCAGGAGAGCCCGTGGAACTGACCTCATTACCGTCACGTGCCACATTCGTGGTTTGACTGTTAGCATGGTGGCAGGGGAGGGCTGGGGATCGACAAGATTCTTTCTCTGGTCTTTCTACTTGCGGGAGGAGCCGCCATCGGTGGAAGATGGCCACGTCGAATCGGGGAGCTCCACCATGCGAGCCAATTCGGACATGATGTTGGCGCCAACAATATTGATGGAGGAATCCCAGTGCAATTCCTTCGTTTTTGGGAACTGCTTGGCGAAACTCTGGATTCATTTCCTTTTGAAGGACCTCAGAGACAGACACGAGCACCCATTGATGATGAACCCCATTAAGATGAGCTGCAGCATCGTGACGAGCCACCTTTGGAGGCACATTGGACGTTTCCATAACCCTTTTCCAGCAACCACTCTGGTCGAGACTTCGGCCCAAATTATCATCCCCGTTCTCGCCAACGTTCCTCTTTTCCAGAGTAGGTAGTCTCTCTTTCGTCGCGCTCTCACATTCTCTCTCCTTTCTCCTTTCCCCAAGAAAAGATTTGACGCTTCCTCCTCCCATCCCACCGGCAGGAATCAGAAACGTGACGGATGCACTCACCCAATCGTTTTCAACCCACCGACAGCGAAAGGTATACTGCAGCCCGGACCGAACCGATGGCTCTCTTTTCTTGCTCCCGACTCTCATCCCCTTTTTCCCTCTCCTCTCTGCAATAGTCCCTGCAATACTGAATTCAAACCGAATGGCAATGTCATACATCTGCAAAAAAAATTGGCCGCCTTTTCTTCAAAAATGCAATTATTGCTACGCTTACCAGCTGCTAACTGTCGTATCGCATCAGTATTGACTACTTTTACAAAGAGTTTTACAAGATTTCTTGTACGCGCCTACATCGAGTTGTGGGGAACAATAGTCCCAACCTTAGCTCCATCGACAGCAACACATGAAAGAAGACTGTGACGTAAGCATCACGGTTGTCAATAATTGGTGTTGTTCAAGAAATTCGACGCCGACAGCGAGCACGATGCTAATTTCGAACGATAGTTCCGATGCGAAGAGTGGCTTGAACTCGAGTGAAATGAAAACTGGCATACATTCCTCCGGTTTTCATTCGTGAAAAGGGAAGTGGCACAATTCACGATAGGCAGAATTCGCGGGCTTCCTTGTCGTGTGAGCAGAAGGAAGCCTGCACATACCAGTAGAGCTCGTCAGGTAAGATCTCTTGGGCCGTCTCTTACATTGAACCCGTCCTCGGAAGGGAGCAACCGAAGGGAGCCTCCACTGTCTCAGGCAGTCATTCATTCATCGATTCCGGCGCCTTCTTCAGCTTCCGTCCCTCCACAATCACTAGGATTAGGACTCCGCCGTGTTTAGTCATTAAACTTTTGCTTTGAGGAATTGGAGAGTTTCTGCGACGGCGCATGTTCTGGCATAAAATGCATTGGGTTAATTCTACAGGGGAACACGTCTAAGGATTTAAATGTCATCCCAGGTTTCTGTTGGGAAAGACATGGTGCCAGTTAAAAAATATTCGGTACCAATGAGTACCAGTTCAAGCTCCCTATCAGTATTTACTCGGTATCGCGACGATCATCTCCCTTCGGTTGTGAGTCCTTCCTTTGCTCGAGTTACTACTAGACGGTGGGTCCTTACACACAAACTTCTTCTTAGATAAACTCGACATACGAGTCACTAAATATTAACATTAACATTAAGCAGATATTAAGCGGCGTCTCAACTAAGCATTCAAAAGATTCCGTGAACATTAAACGTTCCAAAACCTCTCTGAAAACAGGTTGAGCGCCTTCGAGTGCGTTCATACCGGGGATTGGGATCGAATTGCGAGTCCCTTTTGATTTGCAAATCCACACAATCCCATTTTTAGCGATCGTGTTAACGTGCAGATCTCAGCAAGAACTAATGTTTTCGTTAAAGGAAATATAACGAATTTTCCGCGTTTGGCACGGAGTCGATGGGGCGGCTGTGGCCTTTCATAGGAGCAAGGAATCAGGGAGGACCGTAGGTGGGGGGGGGCATGTTAATTCCGAAGAAGGAAGAAATGGAAGAAACATGACTTCTCTGTCCCTCAACGGGACTCTTAGAATGTCAAGATTCAATGTGCACCATGTTTGCTTCCGAAAACCGAGTCGATGGAATTTCTTTTATGACTCCTCGGATGCGGATGCGAAGAGTTACGAGAAGATCGAAGGCGAATTTTTATTCGTCGCTCAGTCCAAAGTGGAAAGGGAGCGTTTGAAAGGAATGAGTGATGGGTTCGATCGGTTTCCATTCTGTCGACTTCATTTCATGCGATTCTCGCTTCAGCCGAGTGCCTCAAGATTGCATTTTAACTATTTCCGTCGACCGTTCCTATACTTCAGTGCAGACTGTGGCGTGACATTGCCTCCTACACAGTTAATGGGACTAATGTGAAATGGGAGCATTTAAGCGAGTTTGATCGCGGTCTCTCTTCTAACGTTCGACTCCTGAAGGCCAAATGCTGGATGTGCCTTGCAGAACGAAATTTCCCCTTCGAGGACGAGGGAATGGAATATTCCAGATGCGATGAGCAGTCGAATGGCACCGTGGAATAAAACTGCTTTGCGTTTCCCACCATTCGTTATGACTGCTGAGAGGAGGTCGTGGCTGAGGCATTCTCTTCGCGCATCATTCACTCCATCACGTTCACTCTCTTTTCCTCTGTATCTCCGCTCTCTCTCTCCTTTACTCTCTCTTCCCTTCTCCCTCTCTCTCTCACCTCCCTCTCCCTCTCACCTCCCTCTTCCTCTCACCTCCCTCTCCTTCCTTATCTCTGCCAGCGTGAAATCAGATGACGAAGGCCTGCTTTCCTAATCCCGAATGTTGCGCCCAGCCGAAGCAACCGTTATCATGCATATTCTGATATCAGCCAGCAGATCATTAGTAAGAGTGATCCCAGAACGCTTGTCTCCCTTCCCTGGGAGATGAGGATCCCGGTTCGTCATGGACATACTGGGGAGTTGTTCGCATCCGTCGCGGACCCCAGGCGAAGTCGCGGGCCGGTCTCGCTCCCGCCGCGGGGATTCGGGCCGGAAGGTGACAGACTTCTGTGTGCTCCGAGGGAATCCAAGTTCGCTGGCGCAGTGCAAGAGGGTCCTCGATGCTCCAATGGAGGATAATAAAAGCGTGAATCTGGTGATTTTTTCTCTATTAAAAGAAAATTTTTAAACAAGGAATTTGTTTTATGCATAGATATGGAACTCTCTGTAACGAGATATTTCTCTCCCCGTCCTGATGGGATTTTCCAGATGATTCAATATAAAAATTTAAAGCAAGCGTATTCGTTCTTTTCATCAGCCATATTTCGGTTATTCAGTGCACGGATAACTCGTGGCTCCCGTGCACACTCACTGATGCATGTGAGCACATTTCGGCACCTGGAATTTATTACTGTGGTCAGATGCAAGGCGCCGCGTGGACGAACCGCGCAGAATGCCGTGGAGAGTAAGAACTCCAAACCGTCAGGTTCGATTCTAATTGGATTTTTCAAAAGATCCATGCTCCAAAGTAAGGTAATATCTTTCGTTTGACGGAAATACCAGCGAAAAGTGAGAGATTTTCGGATTTTCCACGACTTCTTGCAATGCAATTCCAATCTCTAAATGAGGTTCATTCAATGAGCCGCATGGTCAAATTCCATTCGGACTCGTCAAAATGAGTACTTACGCTGTATTAAGCAGTATATAATTATTTTTCAATTTCTTTTAGGCATATTTGGATTGGCAATTTTACTCTCGCCTTACGTCAACGTGGCGCTTTTCGTCTGGCCTATACGATGCAAACTAAAGCTCCACATCATGTTTCTTGATCCCAAAAAGCATGTTCTTCCTCAGACATATTTAGTGTTCAGCATTGACATTTTTCCTTGCCTATTTCTAATCATTTTTGGTCAATTAATAAAATTCAATTGGCGGGGTTTATTTTATGCATCCAGTTTTATTCCCCCATGAATTTTCTATTATCATTGTCCCAACAGTTTCCTTCCATCATTCCGCGAAGATAAACCTCGGAAAGTTTAGGATATTAAGTAGGATATGCTGCAAATGTGAAAGGATCCTACACTAGATTTGAAACTTGAATTCCTAAACAATTTGCCGATTCCGAAATTAGCATTGCTTTTGATTGCAAAATTCATGCAAACCTACACCTACCGTTGCGGTAGGTGTAGGTAAACTCATCTTGGCAACACGATAAGATTGGTCTGCCTTGCTCTGGTGATGTACGGCCGGAAAACTCAAGTCCAACGAAGAGCTACTCAAAAGCATTAACTCCCTGCTTTTCAGGTAGAGATGAAAAACTGTATTAACATGGAAGTCGCCATTTTCCTATAATAACATTTGGCGAGCGTTTGATTGGCTGTTCCGGTCCCAGTGTTCGAACAGGAGTAAGGTTTCAAATTATGCGTCCCGCAAGTCCTTCAGCAGTTCTCAGTGCGTCGGTTGAAATCTCTCACCAGAGCGCTGGACGACGTTGATCACGCATTCCCGCCATGTCGAGTCAAGCGTCAAGTCCTCGCCGCCTGGAATGGTCTGAGATGAGGAGGAGGTCGGAGGTAGAGAGCGAGAGGAGAGGGGGAGCGAGATGGTTTTACTCTTGGAAGGACGAAAGTGTGCTCTTCATGTCGAAGTTGTGCAGTTGCACATGCGAGGACGAAACTGCCCGCTCCATGACGGTGTGCAATATCGTGGATTTCTCCAGCACCATTGTGAACGCCAGCTTCAATAGGCCCGCATGGTGGACCTCAGCCATTCCCCGATTCGACGTGGCCGTCTTCCACCGATGGCGGCTCCTCCCGCAACTCCAAAGACCAGAAAAAGAATCTTGCCTATCCCCAAGCCTCCCGTGCCACCATGCCACCAGTAACATTCATCCAAAGCTTCAGCTTTCCATGTTCATCTGTTTAACTGATGCAAAAAAAATTATTTGAAAACATGCATCCCAAAAGGTACATGAATACATTGTTTCAGATTTCTAACCTTTCTAGAACATGGTTAGAATTAGCGTCAGTCAGTCAGTCACGATCTTCTATATCTATTAGATAGTCCAGGGTGTCCTTGGAAAGTTCATTGCCTCTCTCGCATAGATGTCCTTGGAATCGGCAAATTCATATGGGGTTTTGTTTTCATTGCATCTGGATATACGTGTAATTGGATGTCTGCAGCGGCATGGTGGCTTCGTGATTTTTCCTCATGTGGACGCCATGAAAAGGAGGAAATTGCAGAGACCTAGGAGAAAGCACGCCGAGTAAGTCATTATGAAGCTCAGATGTAAACGGAATAGCATCCAGATGAAATTTCCGACCGGTGCAAGATATACCGCGAATTTAGGAATTTAATACCCAGAATTTAACCCTTACTGACTCTTGCGACATGACGGGATGAACGAGAAACTCTTTGCCGGTCGTGAGGACATAAATGGCCTTCTCCGATGCATCCTCGCGACAGAGTCGATCGCGCATTTCTGTCTTGTACGCAGGCGATCTGCTGCGAACATCTCCAGGAACAGGAGCCCGTCGCCTTCGAGATCCTTCCACGGAAGTTGGACGACCCTGTCCTCTAGTCGACTGTTGACGACTAGATCACTGACACTGGACCTAATATGCATTGGGTTACGTGTACAGACGAACACGTGTAATGATTTAAATGTCATCCCAGGATTCTGCAGGGAAAGACCGGGTCCCGGTTAAAAATATTCGGTACTAATTCTAATGGTTGCCAAGCCGTATTGGTAGCGACTGGATATTGCGACGATTTTGGTGCCAATCTCCCTTCGGTTGTGAGGAGGAGGATTTGAGAGGATTCTTCCTCAGCTTAGCGAAAACACTATTTATTTATTCATTTAAATATCTTACACGATCATGCTTCTAAGGGAAATTATCTGATTAGATTCATATATTGGTGATTATTCAATGCTTTGTTTTAGATTTACGCGTCAGTGAACCCATATCATGTGCAGATGAGGACTTCATTTTCGCAGCACGATATCGGTTCCGTCGACAGTCTATGCCATCGCATTGCCCGCTTCCCTGATGCCGTTTCTGGCAGAACGCTCGGGATTAATCGAAGTGGGATGCAGCGGGAATGGAGAAGATGGAGCAGATGGAGCAGGTGTACTGAAGTGCTCGGAATTTCCTCGTTTGGCGCAGAGTCGATGGGGCTGACGATGGGGCTGACGATGGGGATGTGGTGACGGAGTAAAAGCTCTCATATGAGAGCAAAGAATCAGGCATGACAGTCGGAGGTGGGAGGGCGGCCATGTTAATTCTAAAGAAGGAAGGGAAAGATGGAAGAAACATTTCTGCTCTCTCCCTCAACGGGAGTCTTAGAATGTCAGATAAATTGTGTGACATGTTTGCTTCCGAAAACCGGAATTTCTTTCCATGGAGTTCGCCTTGATGCGAGGAGTCATGAGGCTCCGATGATCGAGGGCGAATTCATATTTTTTGCTCATTCGGAAATGGAAAAGGCGCGTGATGAGTGATGGGATCGACCGGTTTCCATCATGTCGACTTCATTTCAGACGATTCTCGCTTTAGCTGAGTGCCTCAAGATTGCATTTTAACTGTTTCCATCGACCGTTCCTATACTTCAAGACAGACACTGCCGTGACATTACGTCCTACACAGTTAATGGGGCTAAATCGTGAAATGGGAGTATTTAACTTAGTACTCCTTAAGCCTTAGTACTCGCCTCCTTGAAAAGATGCCAGCCTTCACCAACCGGTTCCCTTCCAGACCCTCAATACAGATTTCTACATACTAAAGTCAATAATACCCAAGCACAATCCAAAATTCGTTCATGGAAAGCCATGGGGAGGGGGGAGTGGCAGATGTGTATTGGCAACGGATAGGGAGATGCAAGGTCGACCAGTGTAGCTGGAGGATGTGTTTCCAGAGTATAAAAAGGCTTCCTCCATTTCCATTTCCGCACTTCGATCTTGTCCTCCAGACAATAGGCGGTTTTTCTCTGCATCGGCATAATTTCGCGGTTTTCCTGGTCATCTGAGCAGAAGGAAGACTGCTTTATGAAGACCGGTAACTTCAGGCGAGACAGTAGTTCCAAAACGACAGGATCAATAGCTCAGCGAGAAGGAAATTGGATGCTCCTTCAGCTTGGAAGACTTTCCCTCTAATTCCTATGGAAATCCCCTATTTCTTCCCAGTGGCTACTTATGATCGAAAGTATTAGGTTCATCCTTTGAGCCACATGCCCTAATGCGATTCAGACTCGTCAGAGAGGCCACCTGGGCGTTCAGTTATCTCATCTAACAAGCATTCCGTTCCCATTTTTTGGAAACAACCCAAGTCTTCGTTGCGTTTCATTAGCAGTGAAATACTTTTTCAAGGATCGAGCGAATGCGTAGCGAACATCAATACGATATAATTCAGCGACTAATCTAACTTCACTGAAGCCACTCGTGCAAGTCATGGGCTTACAGTAACCCCCTGTGACCTCGTTCCCAATAGGTGGAGGTCAATCCTGAGGGAGTGCCATTCCCCGTTTTCCTTTCATTTTTCGCCGTTGAGAAATCTGTCCAGGTCTTCTCCTGCCATCGCGTGCAGGGTCAGCGCCAGAGCGTACACTCATCTTCCGCCATCCAGTAATAATACAATTCTCAACGGACAATAACGGTTAATCAAGTAAATAAAAAATATCGGAAGCAATTGTAAGATGGCTACGTGTACAGTTACAGCTCACTTAGTACTTTCTACCAGAGACCGAGTATGACACGCAGCGATGAAACACGTAATTGTCCGTGATACCGGCGGCAAAACGGGATGATGTGCATCCTGTTCGGAGACAATCGTCTGGCAATATCAGTAGTTCCCCAATGAACGCAATGAATAAAACGCAGAGAACGGGTCGTTTCCATGCAACTTCTTCATTCTAGGTACATCGCGCTCCTCGGCACACAACTGGATTTCCGTCTCGAAGCAACTGAAGTGCAAATCCAAAAGCCTTCGACTTAAGGAATTTGCTCCACGTTTGATTGGGCATATTCTCTTGCACGTCTGAGATGGGGATACATTTTCGCGTTTGGAATTCATCCCTCCTCTTTGCAACCAGCCGGTCGAGGTTGCTAAAACGGGCCCGTGATCGCGAGGATATCATCGAATGGGAGTCGCTATAGGGGAGTGCTTGCCACATACGGCATCAGAAGATTGCCCGTAGCATGCGTGATTTGTCCTTATAGCGCTGCGACGGCGGAAAGAAGACCTGGTGTCATTAGCACGTGCATAGGCCGAGAGTGAATGCCAGAATAGGAAGATCTTTTTCTTCGGAAAAAGAAATTCGTTTCCGTCCCATCAAGCTCATCGCGCTTCATTTGCCCATCCGATGCAACGTAAAAAAATACATTCAAACATTGGAATCAATGTTCGCATTCATTCCATTAACTCGAATCGGCGATTATGGCGACTCCCCAAGAATCAGCGAGGGTTGAATTCTGTGTTTGAAAATTTCTCAAGGTTAATGGCGTCATATCCTCCACCGATCGGGAAATTCATCAGGAAGCCATCCCGCTTCCATCCAAGCTTCGTTATTACTGATTCGACAACGGGCTCTCTCTTCCAGTACTCGTACATCGCGCTACCATCCCGATCCCGCTGTGATATGTCGAGCAGAGAAATAAACCTCTGCTCTCCCCCTTACCGTTATCTTCATCAGGAAGCCATTCCGTTTACATCTGAGCTTTATATAATTACTGACCCGACCTGCTTTCTCCCAGGACTCTGCATTTCACCCCATTTCATGGCAAGGAAAAAACCCGATGCCACAGTTTCACCGCAGCAGACATCCAATCACTATTATATATCCAAGTGCATGGAATGTTTCACGGCTGCGATATTTCGATTCAAGGACATCCATGGGGGAGATCCCATGAGCTCTCGAAGGTTACATGGGACTATATATACCTTTCTGTAATCCTTTCCCAGCAACCACTCCAACCGATCCTTCAGGACCATCAGCATCATCCCCGTTCTCGCCACCGTTCCTCCTTTCCTCTCGACCAGAGTAAGTAGTCTCCCTTTCCGTCACGCTCTCACATTCTCCTCTCTTTCTCCTGTCCCCACGAAGAGTTGTCGCTTCCTCCTCCCATCACAATGGCAGAAATCAGAAACGCAACGAAAGCACCATCCTTCTGCGCGCGCATTCGCCTTCAACCCACCGACAACAAAGGTCTACTGTAGAACGACCGTACCGGTGGCTCCAGCTCTCTTTTCCCGCTCCACACTCCCTTTTCAAGTCCTTCCACCTTTCCCAAGGTCCTCATGCATTTCCAGCTGTTCCCTGTCCGTCGCTTGCGTGTGCGTCGCTACTACAAGGCTTCCAGGGTGGTTTCAAAATTTCCTCTCCGTCACCTTTTTCTTCAGAGGATGAGATCCCGAATCGCCGTTCAGATTCTCGCCGTGATGTTCGCCCTGGCACTCACCATGGATGCTGTCGTCGGAGTGAACTACAAAACGTGCAAAAAATACTGCGACGGGGGAATGGGTGGGGCGTCGGTCCTCTGCACCTTCTTCACGTCGGGCTGGCTGGGCGACCAATGCCAGAAAATCATCAACGCCCCGCCCAAGACCTGCAAGAACTTCTGCAAATTATTGGTGTTGTTCAAGGAATTTGACGCCGATAGCGAGCACGTCGCCAATTTTGAAGGATAGTTCCGGTGCGAAGAGTGGCTCGAAAATTGAGTGAAATAAAAACTGGCATACAATCCTTCGCTTTTCATTCGTGAAAAGGAAAGTGGCAAGATTCACAATAGACAGAATTTCGCGGGATTCCTTGTCGTCTAACGAGAAGAAAGCCTGCTTCATGAGGACCGGGAACTTCAGGCGAGACAGTAGCCCCCACAACGACAAGATCAATAGCTCAGCGAGTAGGAAAATAATTGTTCGTTCAGCGTGAGTCTTTTTTTAAAAATCGTATCGAAATTCCCTCCTACTTCGCAGTGGCTACTTTTGATCGGACGTATTAGGTTCATCCTTTGAGCCACATGCCCGAACACGATGGCATGTCGTCACCTCATCGGGGGCACATGCGGTAAAGGTTTTTAGGACATCGATAGCGTCAGTGGTCTCGATTCACTGTTTCCTGATATTCCCTAGCGTCGTCGGATGCCCACGCTCGAGTCAAAGTGGTAAGGTTGAGAGTGAGGTAAAGGATGAAGAAAGGTAAAACCTATTAAAATTGGTTTTCACATTACAACATAATTGTGATTGAATATCTACGGTGAAACAGTGGCATCTTTGTTTTTCCTCATGAGGACGCCATGAAATAGGGTAAAACGCAGAATCCTGGGAGAAAGCAGGTCCAGTCAGTAATTATAAACTTGTATGTAAACGGAATGGCTACTTGATGAATTTTCCTATCTGTTGAAGGTAAGCTGCAATATATCCGGAATTTCATACCTAGAATTCAACCCCGTAGAATCTTAGGGAATCGCCATTATCGCTGATTCGAGAAACTCGTGTGAAGGCGAACATTGATTCCAATGCTCTGAATATAGTACTTTCAAACGAAATGGCAGACAAACTAGATAAATTTCTTCTTTCAACCTTACATTTTCCGAGGTTTTCCTCTGGTAAAGAAATGAAAAAATAGGAGTTTCATATATGTGGTTATCGAATATAGCGGCATATCTTGCAACGATCGGAAAGTGAGGGAAAGAGAGACTACATACTCAGATCGAGAGGAAAGGAGGAACGGTGACGATGCTGATGGTCCTGAAATCCCCGGTCAAGTGGTAGCTCGAGAAGAATTACGACAATGTATATGTATAGTACTGGGTGCCCTTGGATCGCTCGTGGGAAGTCTCTCGCACGGATGTCTTGAACGTCTGAGATAGGCAGGATTACTCAAGTGCGCTTCCATTTCCGTCTTTTCTTGAGAGAATGAATGTTTCATTTCAAAAACGCTTTTGGCCAGCAACTGGATCCATCTGAGCGAGAACTGGAATAGAGAGGAAAATGACTGGGTTTCATCTTACATTATAAAAAATTATGTTCATCGTTTTTCTTAAGACGCATCTGGAATGAAGTGAAATTGATTATTTCCGTGTATTTGCTTCGTATTGTACTATCCATTAAAATAAAAGAATCGTCTCGCCGGTTTGCCTCTACTTCAGTAGAGCCATTGCAAGCTCTGCGAAGGGGTCAGTTGGCAAAGAACTGGGGTGTTTACCCTATCGCAATAAAAACTCATAAATCCAAGTTTTTCTCATATACGTTCATAAATGGCACAATAAGAGCAAGGATGGGAGGCAAATCAAATACAAGATCAATAAAGCAGGTAACCAATTTCTTTAGAATGGTGCAGAGAAAAGGGTTTCCACCTAGAGAAAACTCTTGGTAGTACAACTTCGAAAAAGACCAGCTAAAATTTAATATGGATCGGGTGGGGTTGAAGACCGACCCTATGCGGAAGCAGAAGGATGGTGTTTCCATGCGTTTCTGATTCCTGCCATTGGGATGGGAGAACGAAGCACCAAGCCTTCGTGGAAACAGGAGAAAGGGGGGAGAATGGGAGGACCGGACGAAAGAGAGACTACGTACTCTGGTCGAGAGGAAAGGATGAATGGTGGCGAGAACGGAGATGATGCTGATAGTCCTCAAGTCTCCGATGGAGTGGTTGAAGGAAAAGGTTCGCGGAAACTTTCATACTGTACTAGCTGTGGTCGCGCCTTCGGCTCTCCATTACCTTGGATTGTGCATTACCATTCATTTTTTGCGAAAAGGGAAACATTTATTTAAAGTACGTCCCGATTGAAATGCGTGCCATATGGTGTCGAAAGTCTTCATTTTCATCATAATCATAACCTCTATTATTCTATTAGCTAACTTGATTAACTTGATATCCTTTCTCGCGTCCCTTTTTGTAAGGGTGGAGAATATATTTAGAAATACTTCTTTCTTATAATCTATGCTAAGGAGACATTTCAAAAGTAGGATTTTTCCTGTACTCAGCCTTCAAACAGGTACTTCTGAGGGAAGCTTAAATTTTCTGTCTCTGTTTCGTTGGATCCAAAAAAAAATTAGGAAAATGTCCCATTTTCCTAATTTTTTTTGGAAAGAGTTCCCTGATCGGCTTTAACGAAAAATTTTTTTCTTTTGAAATGTAGACTGAGGGAATTCCATCCAACCCAGTTTCAGTCCAGCTTCCGTTTCCCCTTTTTGCTGGCGCAAAAAAAATGTATTTGGAAAGCGACCCGCCCAAAACCTATGCTCTAAGGAAAAGCACAAAAAAAGTTGAATTTTTCCTTAAATCAACATCACGTCCGTCATGCGTGTGCCAGTTACTTTTCAATTTCTACCGATTTGGTAGGATATTAAAAATTCTTCAAAAACTTTACGTCCCTAAGAAATATATAACCACCAAATATATTTTGGAANCATCCTCGCGACAGAGTCGATCGCGCATTTCTGTCTTGTACGCAGGCGATCTGCTGCGAACATCTCCAGGAACAGGAGCCCGTCGCCTTCGAGATCCTTCCACGGAAGTTGGACGACCCTGTCCTCTTGTCGACTGTTGACGACGCCCCAAGAAGAACTTCGGCTAGCCTTGAGCAGACCCTCGTCTAAAGGATCGTTCTTGATAAACACTTTGTGCTTGAATGCAAAGAAGCAGATGGTTGAAAGTATCACGATGACCATGAATGATTTTAGATGGCTCCACATTTTCAAGGAAGGAAACTTCCACATCCTTCGAAGATCTCCGATCGAGAATTTCTGAAATGAAATCTTCCAGTAAGTGGTTACCGTCGATTACCACATCAAACGCATTATTTTTAGTATTTCTGCAGCTGAAACGGACGATGGCAACTCGTATCGAAAGTTCAATTTCCAACTACTAAGTCATAATCTTATGGTGAATGAAGGAAGACATGGAAAGGTCCCAGATGTTACCATTCGTATGGAAGCGAATGACATTTGAAGTCAGATTCACTGCCCAGTATGCGGCAAATTGAAGCTGATGATTTACGAAATGCATTATCGAAGAGAGACACCATCTTTATCTTTGTTTAGTGGAGGAATCTCATTCTTTTGTAATGTAATTAGCCCTAAATGCTTCCTTTCAGTTTCGATATATTGCAATCCTGTCATTTTCCATTGCTTAAGTTTTATTTTTAGAGGAAAATAATCATTGAGTTTTCATGCACCCAATTGTTAACTAAGCATATAGCTGCATGACAAGATATCGCAAACGACAGTACCATACCGAAGAGAATTTTCCATCAACAGTCGTCCCCATCGTCTCGGAAGTCTTTCAGCAGTTCTCAGTGCGTCGATTGAAGTCGGTTTGGCGTTTACTTCTATTCCCAGGGAAGTGTGGTGGGGGATGATGGATGAATTTATACCGGAGTTGACGGGGATTGAACCAAACATGGAGGGTTGAATCCCTACGGCCCCCTCTTGCATGCGCCACTGTGTGAGAGGAGAGAGAGGGAGAGAGAGGGAGAGAAAGAGAGGGAGAGACAAGGCACATAGCTCGTACCTCGTTCGGATGCGATGCAGTTTCTAGACGTACTGCGGTCTAGCGGTCCTGCTGGTTTCTAACATGTGGCCTTCAGAGTCAGGCCACTCTCTGTACGGAAGAATTGGAACGGATGGAAAAGCACAACTTAAATGAAAATTTCTCACTTAGTTCTAACGCTCTCTTTCTACTTTGGCCTCGCAAAAAATAAAAATTTACCCTCAATCTTGAGAGTCTCATGACTCCTCGCATCAGAGGCGCACTTCATGGAAAGAAATTCTATCAACTTCGTTTTCGGAAGCAAAAATGGGACACAATGAATCTGACATTCTAAAACTCCCATTGAGGACATGTTTCTTCCACCTTTCCTTTCTCCTTTGGAATTCACATCGCCCCCCCCCCCCTCAAATGTCCTCCCTGATTCCCTTGCTCTCGTATGAGAGTTTTTACTCAGTGCCCGCAGCCCATCGACACCAGGCGAAACGCGGAAACTCCGAGAACTTCGATACACCTGCTGCATCTCGTCCATCTCGTCCATCTCCTCCATCTTGGCCATCTCCTCCTTCTCGGCCATCTCGTCCTTCTCGTCCATCTCATCCATTCCTGCTGCATCCCACTTCGATTAATCCCAAGTTCGCTGCCAGAATCGACATCTGGTAAGCGGGCCAAGAGATGGCATTGACTGGCCACTGCGGACGGAACCGATATCGTGCTGAGAAAATGAAGCCCTCATGTGGTTTACTATACCCAAGTGACTGAACTTTAATGATAAATTATATACATGGAGTATCATCAAAATATGAATAAAATTAGCAAATTTCCCTTACAAGTACGATTGTGCAATATATTTAAATTTAAACAAATTATTTCGAGAAGCTGAAGATGAATCCCTTGAAATTTTTTTTGGTACGGAGCTAGTAGTTCTAGCTGAGACACAATTCCTTAAAATGGGACACACTACATTGGTAAAGGTTTTTCATGGGGAATACAAACTTGTTTATGGCCTGGGCTCCATGATTCTGTCTCGAATACGGGAATAACAAACGAAGTGTCCGAGTGTATTGATTGCTATAATGGCACTTGTCGAGACATACGGCGAAGTACTAAACCATCCTGTGAGGGATGATTCCATGTATATATAAAAGATCAAATTCGAGATAAACGATAAAATCTTCCCATTGCTGATCTGAAGCTGGTCAAAGCTTAATTATCAGTAACATGGTATCTTAGACCTTGCTTTAAATTTTATATTGAATCATCAAGATAATCCCATCAGGACGGGGAGAGAAATATCTCGTTACAGAGAGTTTTATTCCAATGCATGAAACAAATTCCTATATTGAAAATTTTCCTTTTAATAATGGAAAAATCAAACGTTTTCCTTTTATTCACGCTTTTATTATCCACCGTTGAAGCGTCGACGATCCACAGCGTATGGGGGCTTGTATTCCCTTGGAACTCTCAGAAGTCTCTCATCCTCCTCCATCGACTTTGCCCGGGATCCGCGACCAGGGGCGAACAACTCCCCAGTACGTCGAGGACGAACGGAATCCTCATCTCCCAGGAAAGCGAGACAAGCGTTCTGTGATCACTCTAACTAATAACTGCTGCCTGATATCAAGAAAAGTATGAGAACGGTTGCTTCGGTTGGGTGCAACATTCGGAATCTTCGTCCTCTGACTTTACGTTGCCAGAGAGAAGGAGAGAGAGGTAGGAGAGAGCGAGAGAAGAGAGAGAGTGTGTGTGTGTGAGGAGAGAGGGGGAGAGAGGGGAGTGAGAGAGGAGAGTATCCGGGCATGTGGCTCAAAAGATGAGTCTAATACTTCCGATCAAAAGTAGCCACTACTAAAAAGAAGGGAATTTCCATACGAATTAGAGGAAAAGCCTTTCAAGCTGAGGAATATCCATTTTCATGCTCGCTGAGCTATTGATCCTGTCGTTTTGGGACTACTGTCACGCCTGAAGCTTCCGGTCCTCATAAAGCAGTCTTCCTTCTGCTCAGACGACCAGAAAGACCGCGAAATTACGCTCATCATGAATTGTGCGACTTCCCGTTTCACTATAGAAAAGCTGAGTAGGCAGAGAAAAACCGCCTACTGTCAAGAGGACAAGATCGAAGTTCGGAAAAGGAAATGGAGGAAGCCTCTTTATTTCCTCTGAAACATAGCTTCCAGCTAGACCGGTCGACCTTGCATCACCCTATCCGTTGCCAATACACATCTGCCACTCCCCCCTCCCCATGGCTTTCCATGAACGAATTTTGGATTGTGCTGGGGATTATTGACTTTAGTACGTAGAAATCTGTATTGAGGGGCTGGAAAGGAACTGGTTGGTGAAGGCTGGCATCTTATCAAGGAGGCGAGAACCAAGGCATGTCCGGAAGTAGGGAGGGAGGGGGTAGCA